>CAUYTI010110358.1:0-29370 GCA_963575145.1 Galago senegalensis | reverse complement strand
CCTCAAGCTGTCCCCCTGGGTAGAGTGCCATGGCATTACAGCTCACAGCAACCTCCAACTCCTAGGCTCCAGCGAGTCTCCTGCCTCAGCCTCCCAAGTAGCTGGGACCACAGGTGCCCACCACAACGCCCGGCTATTTTTTGGTTGCAGCCATCATTGTTGTTTGGAGGTCCGGGCTGGGGATTCGAACCCGACACCTTAGGTGTACATGACTGGCGCCTTAGCCAGTTGAGCTATAGGCGCTGAGCCTAAACACCTATGTTTAATCAAGTGAAGAAGCTTTTATGTAAGATGAATCCCAACAAGGTTAGTCTGGTGGACATGACGGTATCTCTGGTAGGTCTGGATGGGTTCCCAGTCCTCACGGACTGCACACAAGGAGCTAACTGAGAGTTGCTCTCTCAGGAATAGATTTGCCAGAGCGTTCAGAGTGAGGCTGAGTGTGCCCTTCACTGGCAGCTCTCAGCTGGCTTCACTATTAAATACCAAGGGGATGATAATCACAAGCCCAGGAGCACCCTTTGAAACTCCTCTGCCTTTAGGAGATTTCATAGAATCAGAGATTAACACACAGTGTTCCTATGAAGTGATTTCTGTTTGTGATGAACGCTTAGATGGAGAAGTACAGAAAACACCTGGAAGTACTAGTGGCAGAAGGTACCTATGACCTAAAGCGTGAAAAACAAAACCCACTGCCTGCTCTATAATAAGTAATACCATGTTGAAATACAATGTCTGTAATAAAGGATGATTTGTCCATAATAACAGCTGATTTCTATTTAACCTGTTTCTCTGAAACGTTCTTTTCTGAGAGGTAATTGCCAAAGCCATGGAAATTTTGCATTTTTGTTTAAAATTCTGTGTTCTGCTTGAATGAATTTTTAAGGGTCAGTTCTCATTTACCCTAGGATTTCAGTAACTCTCAGCCCCTTTGGCAGAATTCAACCCCTGTGTCAAAGGTTGACGGCAGAAGACAAATTCATACCTGTAAAGCTGAGTTAAGAATTTAATGTCAGCACTCCACGTGGGGCAGCTGCACTTGAGTCTTGCAAGGAAGTGCCCAGGCACTGAGGAGGTCTGGGAGCCAGAAGCTGGGGAGCACCCCTCCTTGGAGGCTGTGTTTGCATGTGTGGGGGTTCCTCAGGCAGGTGGAGGATTACAGCCCCAGCAGTGGAGTGGAGTGGATGTGATATAGCCTGAATCATGGCCTGGGCTCCGGACTGAGCCAGAACTGGGTGAGTGTCCCAGCTCTACCCTTTTCTAGCTTTGTGACCCTCAGGTAAGTCACTTTATGTGCCTCAGTTTCTTTACTCTATGAAATCGGGTTCCTAATTCATAGGAGTGTCATTCATATTTAATGAGCTAGTGCATATTAACAGCCTTAGAAGATGCCTGATACAAATGAAGAGCTTAATAGATATCATTATTATTAATATTTTTTATAAATGAATAGACTAGGATCTTTGTTTTTATGATCAGCCAAACAATGAGGCAAGTGGGCAGTGGGTACCTGGCAGAGAGGGTGGCTCTCACATGCCCGGTCTTAGGTACCAAGGCAAGGTCCCCCAGCATCTCAACAGACTGTTCCCATTACCTCCAGGACCAACGTTTTCTGTTTTCCACCTTGGTTTGTAATCCTGTTGGGTTTGGGTGGGCTAGGAATGCCCAGTATGTGCCAAGCATGGAGGCTCCCTGTGTGGTTGTTGGAGAAAGCCTGGCTTCCCCTTGTGCAGAATTTCTCAATTCTGGTTGCATATTACTATCCCCTGGGGGCTTTAATGATAAACTAAGACCTGGGACCCACCAATCAGACATTCTGCTCTAATTGTTCTGGGAGGAGATTCAGGCATTGGTATTTTAAAAGTTCACTTTGGATCTAATGTGCAGCTGGCTTGGAAAACTATTGACTGGCAGTTTAATAAGTAGACTAAGCATTGTTTTAATGTGAATCAATTGTTTTAATACAGAATCAATAAACATCTGATAGCACAATAATTGCCAAATCCATAATTCTTTAATAATCAATTGGAATAATTGGTTCTTCTTTTAGACCTCTTTCCAGCTTTTGACATGTCCAACCTCCCTCCTCCTTTGGAAACTCTGTTCTCCTATTTCCTTACCCCCTCTCTCTTAGGGCTTAGCTGGTTCTCCCTTAGTATTTTCCTTTCTTTTCTTCTTCTTCTTTTTTTTTTATTAAATCATAGCTGTGTACATTAATGCAGTCATGGGGTATAGTGTGCTGGTTCTATATACAATCTGAAATTTTTTCATCAAACTGGTTAACATAGCCTTCATGTCATTTTCTTAGTTACTGTGTTAAGACATTTATATTCTACATTTAGAAAGATTCACATGTACCCTTATAAGATGAGCCATAGGTGTGATCCCACCAATCACCATCCCCCCTTCCCAGCCCACCCGCACCCCATTACCCCGATTCTTGGGTTTTAATTGGGTTATAGCTTTCCTATGAGAGCTATAAATTAGTTTCATAGTACGGCTGAGTACATTGGATACTTTTTCTTCCAGTCTTGAGATACTTTGCTAAGAAGAATATTTTGTTTAAGAAATTATGTTAAGAATGTTGATAGATCATCTCTCTTCTTCCTTTGTAGAATATAGTGAGTCAGTAATTGAAAAGCATTCACAATGGTAAAACATCAGGATTATCCAGCCAAGAATTCATTTTTTATGCAGTGTGTACCTGGTCTCCTTTCCTTCCCCCAGCAGAGCTCAGGAGTCAGGTATTCACCCTTATTTCCTTCTTGTGCTAAAACCAGTTTCCAGGCAGGCTCTGAAGCGCTTATCTGACCAAGGTAATAATCTTCCGTGGTACATCCTCCAAGGATATCTGCATTTTGTCAGGTTTTACACTCTTCCAGCAGTGGAATCCGTAGGTTCTGAGTCTATCTCATTACTCAGGGTCTTCTAAGCACTAGTTGTTAAATATTTTGAATATCAAACCTGACTTGAATAGCTCACAGTCCTAATTGAAAGAAAGCAAGGCAAAACGTGACTCTCCATGTAGATCCATTCTTGGAGCAGTCTATTCTGTCTGTGCGTACAAAACTATCTGTGTTTTCATCCTAACATAATTGTCGCTAATCAACTGTATTTTCTATAATCAAAATACAAGAGCAAACTGACTTCAAAAGCAACACAGCATGCTCGGTTAAAGTCCATGCTCAGCTTTTGTTGCCTTATTGACATTTGTTTTCTCAGTGTATGGTACGGCATGTAAAATGATGACTCTTGGGTAGGTGATTAGAAGTAATTACAATTCTTCGTTTGATGCCTTTTATTTTCTTACACATCTAAGGCCTGCTTTAGGAGTTAAGAAGTCAGAGCTAGGCAAATTGAGGTCCTTACACTCAAGAATCTTACAGTTTTTTGAAACTATCACATTTCAGTGCTCTGTCTATACACTTAACCATCTTGTTCAAAATGATAGGCAATGGGAAAGGTGGGGACATGTTTACTTACACATAAAAATAAGTGGTTGTGTATACAAGGTAACGATTTCAAAGAATAATCGTAAAGCTATCAAGAGTCACTTGAGCATCACTATTCTACCATATCTGCGTGGGTACCTATGTAGTTCATGGAAATAAATGGGCAGTCCCCTGGACACCTAGGGTGTATGAGGGACTGGGATTCCCTGGGACAGGCCACAGAAATTTTTTAAGATACCAAGTTACACCTGTGTGCTGGATTTGTTTTAATTTCAAATTTCTTACACTTACTGGACAGGTGTTACTGTAAATTCTCCTAACCAATCTTCTGCTTCACTTTAGAAGGAAAAACTGTGAATGACAAAAGCTGGCAGGAATCCAGCAAGCCTGAGACTGATTCCCACATCATCAGAAGGCCCTGTCAGCTACAAGGTAATTGCTAAATTTAGGTTAGCTGACTTTGCATTTTCTCAAAGTAGTTTAAAGGGCAAGTAAGAAAAATTTATATCTTTCCCCATGAAAATAACCAGAGTACTACTGTGTTCTACTTAGAAAGGAAAACCAAATAATATGGGATATATACATTTATAAGTTACTGAAGACAGATGTGTGCTTGTACAGGTGTGTATACTTAGATCTCATAGATACACATACAGAAGGGAAGTGGAATCTAAGTTGCCTGTATTTGAATGGTTTTAATGTCCAAAAGAATTAAAAACATATTAAAAACCAGCACATAGAAAACCCTCTAAAGATAATATCAGTATGGGAGTAGTTGTTATGTTTAGGTTTTATGAATATACTTAAAAGAAATAACCTTGATTATTAATTCAAAATTATGACATTTTATAATTTAAAAACTCCCAGGAAGAGCAAATTAGCAGTCAGGTATAGAAGAATTTATTAATAATGAATGCCTTCATAATTAAAATTACTTAACTTTGGGAAGGTAATGAATAAAACAGAAAGTCCTAAGAGTTTACAAAGACCAACAGCAGCCTGAAAAGTTGATCTGCATGACAGGCACGCTCCAAGGTTACTGGAAGAAGAAAAAAAGTGTAGAATATCAGTTATTGATAATTTAAGAATTTTTAATGTTTGACCAAATGCTTTTAGTATTGCGGATAAAGGAAGCTTTAATGTATTTTTACAGTTAGAGGTTTAATATTTTGATTATACATTCTGTCCAGATTTTGCGTTTTAGTTTTTCACAAAGCTGTTATATTTCCAATGCAATTATTTATGAAAATAAGAGTTTTCCTTTGAAATGCTTCAATTTGATGCAAGATTATGAAGCATTTTGGTGAGAAATTTTAAGTGGACTTAAAATATTTAAAATTTTTTCAGTAGTAATAAATAGGTGAAATATTGTAGGATTTTTGAAATATTTTAATTCTAGTAAAGGGAATGTTTTAATGCTATCTTGTTTTGACTGGACTCTTATCTTTACCTCGTAAATGCCAGCTATATTCATCAGCCATTTGTCCATCAGTCAGCCTCGTCATTTACCCATCCATCCATCTATCTATCCCTCTAATAAACTTTTATAGATTTTACCATAAATCTTCTCAAGTACTGACTTTCCTAAAACCACCTTTCTATGAAATGTTTATTATTTTGTTTTGTTTTGTTAATTTGGGAGTAATAGGCAGGTAGTCACTGACAGGGTATCAAAGCCTTAGGTGAGGGGCTTCTGATTGCTTTGTGAGAGAAGAAAAAAGAAAGCCTTTCCAGCTTCGATATTTCTCAGGTTCTGGACTCACCATGTATGTCTGGGGTATGTGTGTGTGTGTGTGTGTGAGAGAGAGAGAGAGAGAATGTGTGTGTGTCTCTCCAAGAACTCTGCCTACATTTCATCAGTAGGAGTTGAGTCAGAGGACATTTCCTGGGGATTAATGCCATCCTAGGAAGAGTTAATGGCCTGAGACCAAGACTGTCGGTGCCATTATAAATTGAATGGAGAAATTCAGGGCCACAAGTTGCAGGCTTGAATTTTATGGGTGTAGTAGTTTCATTTGAAAGGCTCAGAGTATTTCTAAGCAATTAGTGCCCTACATATCAACCCATAATATTTCTTTCTCATTGGAAACACTACTGTTTAGTTGTTAATTGCATAATTACTCAGGAGAAGTTTACTGTATCTGAAGATGGGCGGTCTGTAGAGTTGAGTGAGACTAAGATGGAAAAGGGCATCACTCTCATCCCCAGCACGTGATTTCATTGGACACTACTAACTAAACTGTAAAGACAGCTTCAATAAAACAGAAGGAAATATATAGGAAATAAACTGTAGGAGTGACATTAACTCCTCAGGAATCTGTTATAAACGGAGAGTAAAAAAAAGACCATTTTCTTCAATTTCAATTTCAAAATGGTAATTCTACATGACACATATAATATTAATAGTATCTCAGTCCTAAAGAGTATTGGGGCCTGATGAAAAACTTCCATAAGCTATATTTAGCTTAGAATTTGTGTCTGGTATTTTAATCCATAAAGATATCAGCATAGCTCAACAACATGACTGTGCTATATAGGTTAAGACAAAATTTATCAGAATAGGTTGAATGCCAGAAGCATAATATTTTTAGTTTATCTAGACCATTTCCTTCTTCTAAGCAGATTTTTTATCTAAACCTACATCTGTGCTATTAAAAGAGGCTACATCTGTAAAATAAATGCATGATAGATTGTGTGCTTAGGACTTTATAACTAAAAAATTGGCATAGTTTAGGTGACAAGGGAAATTATAATTCATATTAATTGTAGTTTCAGCATTAAAATACACAGGGAGAATATTCATAGTATTAATTTTAGTAAGTTAAAGTAAATTTTAAAGTCTTTAAATTTATTTTGGCTTTCATTTTGTGAAAAAAAAATGAGAACTAACTTCCCAAGTTTATGAATTGGAGTAAACTCAAGATTAAGTTATGTTCAAGTTAAGATCGTTTCAAGAGCAGGGTTTTCAAATTTCATACCAGAAAGCAAAAAGAATGAAAAACAAAGCAACATTTAAAAAAATACTGAAAAAGAAGCAACGTATTTGGGAAGTTATAGATTTTTCAAGCAATCAATATCACTGTGATAGACTATTCCAGGAGAAAGATTTGGGAGAAAATTGCCTTTTATTAGTAAAGGAGTCAGAGAACAAATAAGGGCAGACAAAAATGGTTAGTAAGAATAGGAATATTAACTTCACCTAATCTGCTGCAAAATAACTTTAAAAATGAAACCTCTTTACATGTGGTTTTGATGAAATTCATCATCAAAGGAAAAATGCCTTGGTAGAGAAGGAGGTTCTAAGGGCTTTTTCTAGTCTACCATCGATTTCCATTGGTTTGCAATCTCCTTTCTCTCCTGAATTCTAGTTACCATTATAAGGCCAGCCTCTTCAGTATGAACATAAAAGTATTTTGGCTTAATTTTTCAAGACCTGATTCTTTTTCTCTATTGGGTTTATATCTAGTCCATGAATTTCAAGGTGCCAAATGTATAGTCAACAAATGTATTTACCATTTTTGTTAATTTTCAAGGGCAGTGCATTTAATTAAAAAAGTTGTTTACCAAGAGCAGGTAATTTACCTCTGGCTAAACTGGACTACATGAAGAACACCACAGGGAAGTCCTAGGTACTCCATGTTAACTTACAATATGGGACCAACTCCCTCCACAAAGGCCACCTGTCACAGTGGTGTGGTGCCCCTTACACTTCAAAGGAAACTTTCTGAGAACACTCAGAATTCTGGTGTTTTGTACAAATGAATCTTGAGATCTCTCAGTTCTTTAGGGGAGTTGCTAATAGTATAATTGCCGGTTTGAAATTTAATATAGTCAGAATTATCTACATTTGAATCACCTGGAAGCTGATTAGAAATAAAAAATATGTTTTTCCCTCACCTTCCTGTTTGCTGCAGCTTCTGCATTTCAGGGGCGGTTGAGTCTCCATTTTTATGTGGACATTGCATTTTTATGCACACTGCTGTCTGTGGTCCACTACATGTATGTAGCTCAAGAATGTTTTGATAATCTACTGATACAAACACACCACCTTGGTACTTAGTGGTATAAGCCAATATTTTGTTAGCCTCATAAACATTGCAGTTCAGAAACTCAGTCAGGGTCCCGCTTCACCATGGGATACCTGAGGCTTCATTTGGGAAGACTTGAAGGAGAAGGGAGAGCTGAAAGATCTGGTGGTTGGAATCATGGAGGCTTCTTCCCTTACGTCTGGCCCCTGGTCTGAGTTGGGCTGGGCTCAGCCGGGATGGCAAACCAGACAACCAATATGTGGCCTCCCCATATGTGGTTTCAGCTTCTCTTAGGCTAACGGTTGGATATTAATGAGGGGAAAACACGCAGGGAAGCTTCACACATCACTCAGGGTAAGTGTCTGAAAACGAGTATCCCAGGAGAATGTGGTAGAAGCTGGAAGGCTCGTGGAAAATCACAACATATCGCTTCCACTGCGTTTTACTATGATAGGTTCAATTGGAGCAGAATTAGACTCCATTTCTTGATGGAGGACTGGCAAGTTCACGTTGCAAAAAGAACAGCCGTGTGGAACATGCACTGTGGCCGTCTTTGCAAAGTTCAACCTGCACAGAGCCTAATTCAACCACTGCCTTTCTTGCTACTTAGGACTCAGGTGCTTGTGTCCTTAACAAATGTTCTATTTGTAGGGTAGTACTTGAGAGATCATAAATAAATAAAAAAATGTAATTGACTTCACACCAAATCGTTACTCTTCATAAATTATCATTATCCTGAGGTCCCTTTTTTACTCCCCAAACCTCAGTGGTCCTCCATTTTCTACAGCAAGGGCTGTTATCTGGCACATCCCTAACTGAATTGATTTGTTAGGTGTCATGTCATGTTTGAAAAATCAGTACCTTTTACATTAAAATCCAGTACATATATGCTCTTGAAAAACATGAAGGAAATGTCCACTCCTGGACCCCACGTCTCAGGTAACTTTAATTGAGAGAGCCAAGCACCATGGCTACCTTCAGCCAGGGAGCTGGCCCTCCTGCCCACTACAGATCTCCCATTGACTCCTTGACCAAATTAACTTCATTTAATTAAGTTACTTATTTGAGTCCTGTAGGTATTCATACTTGCAATATTGACCTAATGGGTGATGTCAAATTCTTCTAGCTGGTGTTCAAGAGCCATCACTATTTGGCACACTCACCTATTTAGCCCTCCTCCTCCTAACTTACATCCATTGTTGCTCCCTAGCCTGACTCACCACACTCCCTTCCTTAATTAAACATGTTCCATATAGTCTATGCTATAAGCCAGTGTTCACAGCATTGCTGCTAAGTTTGTACCTTTTCTTTTACTTCTACATTTTCAAACTGTCTTCATTCCTCAAGCTTCCATTCTGTCTCTGTCTCTTCTAAAAGTCCTCTGGGCCATAATGATCTCTTCCCATGGAGTGTGTCTGAATCACTCACTTTACCGTCTTGTGTTGTTATGGAAGAACATTGTACATGTTCACATCTTGTTTCCTCAGCTTGATTCCAGATCCCAGAGCAAAGGAAACCATGTAAGCACCGTTTTTCACACCTTGAAAACCTCCTGTAGAAGGGGTTTTCCACAATTCACAATAAAGGGATCAAAAAAAGAGAAGAGATGGAAAGGAAAAAAGGGAGGATATAGATGTATTATATATATTTCTAAAATATATGTATTATATATATTTTGAATACAGAAACTAAACAAACAAGCTGCAAAATTCTCAGCTTCTCCTAGCTCTACCCTGTGATAAAAGATCTGTTTCAAAGAAGGAGGTCACAAGACCAGCTCATTTTAAAATTTAAGCACTTTCTGAAATCTGTAGCATGGGCACTCTGACTTTCTATAAGTACCTCTTAGTAGGAGCTTTGAATTCACCGTGTCTTTTAATTATACTTATAATGAGTATTTAGAGCAAAAAATGCAGGTATTTTGCACTATGCATGGATGGGCCTTGCCTATCCTTCCTCCTGGCACAAAATTTGAGAATGAGGAATAGCTGGAAATTGAAGCAGTGGCTACACATAAAAAGGAGTGAAAAGTGAAAGGAAAAATCGCTGGCTTGGTGGCCAGGTGATCTCTGTGGATCAGTATCATTATAGGTAAAATAAGAAGCTTGTAAAGAGTAATCCAATAAAATCGTGCCCTCTTTTAACACAATGGTAGGTTTCAGATTTAAATAATGAAGCCTCTTTCACAGGGGCTGAAAGGGAAGTGCTGCTACTTTTGAAAAGTTTCATTAGCGGCAAGCAAATGAATGCCACATTCTAAAGCTTTTACCAAAGCATGCATAGAACGATTTTGACATAAATGATTCAAGTTGAGGAGACCTAAATTAATGAAGCTCAAAATGCCAGGGATAGAAATCTTAGTTTAACAGCAACAGGTGAGGTGATAACCACCCAAAAGCACAGCTTTTTGGAGTCAGAGGTGGCTTAGAAGGTAGCACGCTACCCTTTCATTACAAACAGAGAAACAGTCTCGGTGAGGCTCCAGAACTTCCTCAGGGGCACAGCTGATCAATGACATTCTTGTTTTTTATTTTGTTAAATTCCTATTTCTATTTTATTTTAATCTGTTTCTTGCATAGAAAGTATATCTTTAAGAAAAGAAATATTTAAACTTACCCCATAGAATGCCTTAATAGAAGAAATCAAAACATAATGGCTCTTAAGTGGCATCTAAATCTCCTAAATCCTATAATATCTGATAATATGTATGTAACATTTATCTCTTTTCATAGATCAAAACGATGATTTTCTTTTGAGCAATAACATACATACCCTCCAAGGAAAAAAACAAGGAACTTCCTATCAGGTAATATAAATAATCAATATTTATTTGATGTTTTGTGAAAATCATCTTCTTAATGAGCTCTGTGATATGTTAGATGTATTGAACAATATTTAGATAGCCTTGTTTCTATTTTTGTATAAGTTACTGTGAAATTGCTATGCTTATCTTCCTATGTATTAGAATATGAATGAAAATTTCAAAGGATGATAACATAATAAACCATTTTGATTATAGAAAACATTGGGCTCTACAACCTTTTGATAAATAAATTTGGGCCTATTAATAATAATATTAAATTAATATACTGGGGTATTTTTGACAAGACTTAGGCTAAGCACTTGGAACTATGTGGGAACCTTTTGGGCATGGCCCTCATGTTTTTACATTTGATATAGAAAACAATGCTATGATTCCTAACCTATGCCTTTCCAAATTGCATTAATTATCCTAGAAGTTTGGGAAGTGAAGAATGTCTAAATGCTCTTTCTCTCTAATGACAATGAAATAACAGAACCTAACACCCAAATACTCGCTATTCACCCGTGACAAGAAAGAATATATGAGTTAATAGGGCCAACTCAGGAATTAGACTGATTTTTGATACTTTTCTGACAGCTGTGAGGTTCATTTTAACCATTCTGATCGTTTTATTAGAAAATTCAGAACTGACCTTCCTTAGTACAGTAGACTGATCAATAGGCAGAGGGCTCATAGCATGTGAATTATGAAGTGCTGATTTGGTGACGAAGGACAGCTGCTTTCCTGAATCCAACCTGATTTCTGAGGCTGCTGAAAGCCTCTGATGAATTAAATGGTGGACTCTACCATAACTTTTGATCTATTATGGTTTCGGTGTCTGCTGGTTGCTCTGACGCTGCCAGAACAATAGACCCATGTGACAAAGCATGCTCACACACTGCCTGGGCATCACTTCCAGGGGCTTCTCCCAGAGTACTCGCATGAGAGCTCTGCAGGGAGACACGGCTTGGCTTGAATCTTGGTTTGGCTTGTAATAACTGTGACTTTGTGCAATTTCCTCTCTCGCTTCTTATTTTTCATCATCCATAAAACATGTCTATTAGGAACCTCCATCTCAGGTCTATCATGAGGATCGGTAAGGTATTTCCTTAGTTCCGTATCTGGTACTTACTAGATGCTTAAAAAATTGTTGTCATTGCTCTTTTCTCCTCCTCTTCTCCCTCCACCTGTGTGTCCTCTTCCTCTTTGCAGGGGCTTCCTGATAATTTCACAAGCACAGCTATCAGATTATCTCTGAAATATGCAGTTTCATTTTCCTAAATTCAGATGAGACCTCATTTATAATATCTAAGTGAGGCATTGTCTGATAGCAGGAAAAAAAATAATGGCGAGTTTACAAGAAAATCTACTGGCTGGGCATGCTGGCTCATTCCTGTAATCCTAGCACTCTGGGACGCCTAGGCGGCTGGATTGCCTGAGCTCACAGGTTCAAGACCAGCCTGAGTCAGAGTGAGACCTGGTCTCTAAAAATAGTTGGGCATTGTGGCAGGTTCTATAGTCCCAAGTAGTTAAGGCAAGAGAATCACCCAAGAATTTGAGGTTGCTGTGAGCTGTGATGCCATGGCACTCTACCACTCTACCAAGGGTGATAAAGTGAGACTCTGTGTCAAAAAAAAAAAAAAAAAGAAAAGAAATAAAGAAAAGAAAGAAAAGAAAAGAAAATCTCCCCAAATATGCCTTATGCCAAAAGAAGTCTTTCTTTGAGCTTTTAGTACAAAAATAGAACCACCTCTTAAACAGAAGAAAATCTTAATGGAACCTAAACATTTGTATCTTCATATCAATATGGAAAAAAAATAAGAAAGGAGAGAATCACATAGAAATCTCTTAAAAGAAAATGGTTAAAGATAAATCTTTACCCTAAAACCAATGCTTTTGAAGTTTTAATTGGCAAAGAAATGGGTGCTGCTACAATAGAAACCATTCAATTGTGACATGCAGTTTGTCACTAAAAGTTAGTTGAAGGAATTCATACCTAAGGACAGGCAAGCGGGAGACATCTAATCCAGAAATCCTCATTTGAGAGTAGGTGCCAGTCTTATCTATCTTCCATAATTTTGTTCTTATGCAGAATAGGTATTCAATTGAACTTGACTGAGAAACATTTATCTGTATGACAGACTAGTTTAGCAAGATACACTATGCAACATAGTAATTTAAAAATTCCTTGTAACTGAGGAGAAATGGATGCCATATACCCTTTGACAAGTGGGAACGGAGGGCACTATTCTCAGATGGAGAAAGCAAATCTGGTATGAAGAGGAAATCTTCCTATCTGTGTGAATAAGAGTAGACTTGGGCACTCACCTATCAGAGTAGTGGTTTTGCAAGTATTCCCTGGGGACCATCTGTATCAGAGGCACTTGGAGGACTTGTTGAAAGTGCAGACTTCTGTGCCACATTTCTCTCCACCTGAAATGTCATGACCATGGGGCTTAGGAATTGGTACTGTTATGTGACTCTCTGGCTGAGGCTCAATACACCAACCATGAAACTCTGGGAATATGGACAGCTGGTGGTGTCTTAGTCTATTTTGTGTTGCTATAAAGGAATATCTGAGACAAAATGACTTACAAAGAACAAAGGTTTATTTGGCTCATGATTCTGATGGCCGTAAAGTCCAAGATAGGACAGCCACATCTGGTGAGGGTCTTAGGCTGCTTCCACTAGTGGAAGAAGGTGAAGGGGAGCTGACCTGTGCAGTGACTGCCTGGTGAGAGGGAAAGTGGGGGAGGGGATAGGTGCCAGGCTTTTTCTAACAACCAGCTTTTAAGGGAACTCTATTCATGAAGGATCCACCCTCAGGACCCAAACACCTGCCATTAAGTCCCACCTCCAACACTGATTCTAAATTTCAACATGAGGTTTTCAGGGGACAAACATACAAACCATAGCTGTGAGAACTTATCCACAGATATGATGGCCCCTGGATTTTTCACTTTGTAAGTCCAAACTTGGCTCAGGTATGGTTCTGGAAGACAATAGCTTCCTAAAAAAAGTGAAGTTTATTTTTGTTTTTTATTATGGGAATTATATATATTCATTATAGAAGTTTTCCAAAAGTAGGAAAAAGTAGAAAGGATTAAAAGAATGAATAATATCTTAGGGTAAACATGTTTTTATGGTCATTTTCTGAATATTAGTCAGATCAGATAAAGTTCATAGAATGTAAAGCATTTTAGTAGTTATAATTATCATATAAGCATGCTTACAAAATATGGTTTAGACACCAAAAAATGTTCAGAATATAAGATTTAAACATGACTTTCTAGTCAGAAAGTACTCAAGAAGATGTGTTTTCTTCATGTTTTTAAAATGGGAGGGAAGGTCTCAGGGATGGAAAAAGGTACAAGAAACCGAGCAATGTTCAGGGAATGCTGTCTCCAATACTTGCTTTTCTCTGTGCATATATCTACATACTTGGCCTGGGATACACTTGCTGGAGAACCAGACTTGCAGGAGAAGTGCTGATGGAGAGAGTTTGAAGTGAAGCAGTCTGCTTAGGGCTGCAATCATTACACCAACCATAAAGAACATCTTGGGGAAACTTGTCTCCCAGCATTTATTTTCATATCCTTGTTCTTGTTTGTTCTTCTCCGGCAGCACTCAGCTGATGGCTCAAACCTTTTGTAGCATATTGAAAAGGGTATAAAATATGCAGTAATACAGACTTTGGGCTAATATATTTTCAAAAATGTTGCATGCCTCATTTCTCACGTAAATTCTTAGGTTGCATTCAGCCTTCAGAGTGTCATTCATATTCATGATAGAAAAGAGGGATAACATTTATTACCTTCAGTGCTGGTGATATTAAGTACTGTCAAGAACCCCCATCTAGGACTGAACCAAAACATTTTCTCCCTGAGCTCCTTTGCAGGAAAAAGTGTTGCTGAGTCAATCAATTAATCAAAAAATATGTATGTGTGTGTGTGTGTTCCCCAAAACCTTGAGGTTCCCTTCTATGGCAGCTCTTAAAGTACTAAGGCTTATATCACTCCACATCCATTTCAATTAATTTCTTTCCTGAGGTTCTTTACTACAGATACGGCAAGGTTAAGTATTTAAGTTCTCAGGGTCCCCCATATTTCAGGGTTGTTATGGGAGGCAGTTTTGGCCAATGAAATATAGGCAGAATTTCCTGAGGAAGACTCTCTTTCCTGAAGAAAAAAGGCAAAGTCTCACAAGGATGAAGGTTTGTCTTTTTTCATCTTTCCCGCCTGCAATAGGATATGGTATATGGCAAGATGGCAGCCATCTTCTAACCATGAGGCAAAATGAACCATGGAGGAAGTGGAGCAGCAAATGCATGAAGCCTGGTTCAAAAGTGACATTCTTGAGAAGTTGCACCAGCACAGGAATGCCCATGTCTGCACTTAGATTTTATGGAAATTTAAGCCCCATGCTTATGTAAGCCACTATCATTAGGTTCTCTATCCCTCAAAGCTCATAGATCTACTGGATACATATTATCTTCAAAACAGACACTTCTAATGCTGACTGTAATTATTCTAAGCAAACAGACAAAACTGTGTCTACAGGATTGAATGGTGTCTAGACTCACCTTTGATTGTGAAACCTAGACTTCAGTTCTGATGTAGTGCAATAAGAATCTACAGTTGGAAGTCTGTAAGTTGAAAATTGGAATACTAACAACATATTAGCTATATACAGCCCACCAGCTATATATAGACCTAAAACTATATCTAACACAGCCACTCATTGTTGGGAATTATAGAAGCTGCTTTTTGCTGAGTTATTGAGGTCATGACACTGGGTCACTGGGAAAATAATTTAAGGTAATGCTGTGATCTATTAACAAACAGAGAAAGAGATCGCTTACTAGGTTTTATTAGACAAAATTGGGGTAATTCTAAACAAAGGTATATACAATATATAAGGCAGAAAACAGAAGAAAAGAGCAAAATGACATATTATTCAAATATTAACTGCAAGTATCACCCCCAAAATGGTCTTTATGTATAATTTGATAATATTGTGATGAAATAATGGTCTTGTGTATTGACCAATGTTTCTTATATCAAACACTTTCTTTGCTATTTATAAATTTAACTACTACTAACTTTATAAATAACAAATAACTTCAAATTCAGGAGCTTAAAACAATAGAGATTTATATCTCCTGGTTTCTGTAGGTCAGGAGTTTGAGAATGAGATATCCAGTGATTTCTAGCTCAGGGTCTTTCATGGGGTTATAATCAAGATATCATCTGAAGATATAACTAGGGTCAGAGGTTCTTCCAACTTCTTCTTCTCATGGCTGTAGGTAAGATACTTCAGTTCCTTGCTGGAGGTTGGCTGGAGGCATCAGTCGCTTACCATGCTGGTCTCTCCATGGAGCTGTTTGGGTGTCCTCATAGAATGGCACTTGGTTTCTCCAAAGTGAGAGATTCAAGACACTGGGAAAGAGGAGACCACAATGCCTTTTAAAACCTAATTTCAGGAATTAAATGTCATCACTTAGACCTTATTTTATTTGTTAGAATCAAGTTATTAAATCCAGCTCACACTAAGAAGAATGCTATTATAATTCACCTCTGAAGACAGCATAATAAAAGAATTTGTGGAAAGGGTGTGAAACAAGATGGCTGAATAGAAACTTCCAGTAATCTTTCCTCTGCACAAACACCAAATTTAACAATTATCCTTGCAAGCAAGTACCTTCAAAAGAACCAAAAATCAGGTGAGAGATCATACTACCAACATTGTATCAAGGAAACTGACACTGAAGAAGATAGAAAAGACAGTCTTGCATGGTCTATGCCACCCCTCCCCATTTCCCTACAGTGCCTCACCAACATAAATGGAAAGAAAATCTGTGTGCATGGAGAAGGGAGAGTGGAGTGGTGTGGAACTATGCACTGAAACTCAGGGCCATCCTGGCACAAGGGAACACAATACAAGGTTGAATTCTACCAATGCTCATGGAGGGAGCTTTTAGACCAGTCTGGCTAGAAGGAAATGCTCTGACCCCAAACCCAAGTTCTGGTTAGCCCCACAACTGGCTACTAGAAATCAGCCTGAGGTTTGGACTGAATTCAGAAGGCAGTTGAACAACTAAGGCTGCAGTCTACTGGCAATTTCTAAAGTTGTGCTGGCTCAAAGTAAGTAGACTTATAGTGCATGTGACCCACTGAGACAATAGCTGTGGCAACCAAGCCAGTTCCTATGTTACTTTTTCCCTAACTCTAGACAGTATAGTTTGGAGAGAATTTCTTTCAGTTGGAAAAAGGAAAGGGAAAAATCTTAAGACTTTGTTTTGCAACTTTGGTGCCAGCTGAAGTACAATAAAATAAAATATCCAGCAGACTCATGAAGCCCCTGTGCTCGGGCTTTAATTACTGGACAATATTTCTAGACCAACTTTGGGTGATAAGGATGCATACTACCTTGAAGAGCAGAACTCAGCCTTGGCAAAATTTATCACCTGCTAAATAAGGAACCTGTGGACATTGAGTAAACATCAGAAGTAGTCAGACAGTAGTCACCAGGGACTTTGGATGAGAATGTGGTGGCTTTAGGTATAACCTAATGCTGGTGGCCACAAGGGAACACCCATATCACTCTTTCCCCAACTCCAACAGCCAAGTAAAGAGAGTGAGGGCGGAGAGTGAGAGACTTTGCTTAGTAATTCAGGGAATTCTCCTACATCTTACCCAAGACCACCAAAGTGGTACTACCAGAAGTATGTAGGAGTCACAGCATTATTGAGTTTTCATCACCCACAGCACTGATATGGCTGCAGTGACTAAAGAGTTAGATCACATTCCTTAAATCCCTTTGAATATCTAGAATGCCTTCTCAAGAGGAGTGGATTCAAACAAGCCCAGATTTTGAAAATTAAGATATGTACCTAACTCTTCAATGTCTAGACATAGACAAACATCCATGAGCATCAAGAACATCCTGGAAAACAGGACTTTGGCAAAAAAATTAAATAAGATACCAGTGACTAATCATGGAGTGATGGAAATATGTGACCTTTTAGAAAAAGAATTCAAAATCACTGTCCTGAAGAAGCTCAGTAAACTTTAAGATAACACAGAGAAGGAATTCAGAAGCATATCTGAGAAATTTAGCAAAGAGCTTGAGATAATAAAATATAAACAAAGCAGACACTCTTGAGCTCAGGAATTCAATGGACAAACTGAGAAATACACGAGTCTCTCAATGGCAGAACTGACCAAGCAGGAGAAAGAATTACTGATCTTGAAGAGAAGCTCTTTGAAGATACACAGTCAGAAGACAAAAAAGGGAAAAGAATAAAAGAGAATGAAGCATGCCTACCATATCTAGAAAATAACCTCAAAAGGGCAAATCTAAGTTATTGCTCTTAAAATGGAGATAGAGTGAGAGATTGGGGTAGAAAGTGTATGTGAACATATTCAAAGAAAACTTTGAATATAAAACTTTTCAAACTTAGAGAGAGATATCAATATTCAGGTACAAAAAGGTCAGAGAACACCAAACAGTGATACCTCAAATTATTTAACAGTCGAGCTCCCAAAAGTCATAGATAAAAGCAAGGTCCTTAGGGAGCAAGAAAAAAGAAAAATGTAACACATAAAGGAGCTCCAATACATCTGGCAGCAGACTTCCCAGTGGAAATCTCACAGGCCAGAAGAGAACATCATGACATGTTCAAAGTGCTCAAGGAAAAAACCTTAACACAGTTATGCTATAAGAAATAAAAAAAGAAAAAAAACCTAACACTAGATTACTATATCCTTCAAAATTTTCTTACAAACATAAAGGAAAAATACTTTCCCAGATAAACATAAACTGAAGGATTTCACCAACACCAGACATATCCTATAAGAAATGCTAAAATGAATGCTTCAATCTGAAAGAAAAGGACATTCATGAATGATACATCTTCTGAAGATGTATAACTCACTGGTAACAGTAAATACACAATATAGAATACTCCATTGCTATAATTTCAGTGTATAAAACACTTATATCTTGAGTAAGAAGACCAAAAAGGAAAAGTATCAAAAATAACTACAACACCTTTTTGAGAAATAAATAGTATAAAAGGATATGAATACAAAAAAACAAAAAGTTAAAAACTAAGGGGAATCGAATTAAAATGTAGAATTTCTGTTAGATTTCTCTTTGCTTGCCTTTCATTTGTTTGCTTGCAAGCAGAGTTGTCATATGTTTTAAATAATTTGTTATAACATGTTTTTTGCAAGCCTCATGGTAATCTCAAATTAAAAAACCTACAACAGATACACAAAAAATAAAAAGCATGAAATTAAAACCCACTAACAGAGAAAATAATTTTAACAAAGAGAAGACTGGAAAGAAAGAAAGAAGGAAGCAAAGACTATAAGTTAATACAAAATCAAATACCAACATGGCAGGAGTAAGTCCTTATCTATCAAAATAACACGGAATATGAATAGACTAGACACTTCAATCAAAAGACATAGAGTGGCTGAATGGATAAAAAAACAAGAGCTAACTATATGTTGTTTGCAAGAAACTACTTCACCTATAAAGACAAACATAGACCAAAAAGATATTTTATGTAAATGAAAACCAAAATGATTAGGAGTAGCTATATGTCTATTAGATAATATAGATGTCAAGGCAAAACTTTAAAAAGAGACAAAGATCATTATATAATGATAAAAGGGGTCAATTCAGCAAAAGAGTGTAACAATTATGTATGTTATAATTAACAATTATATATGTGTATAAATATATACATATGAAACATTGGAGCACCCAGATCTATAATGCAAATAGTATCAGAGCTAAAGAGAGAGATAGGGTCTCTACCTATGATAACCACTGGAGACCTCAGTGTTACACTAACAGTATTGGACAGATCATGCAGACAGAAAATAAAGAAAGAAACAATGGGCTTAATCTGCACTATAGAACAAATATTGACTTGACAGACATTTATAGAAAGTTTCATCCAACAGGTGCAGAATACACATTACACATTCTTTACCTCCACTCATGGATTATTTTCAAAGATAAATTGTATATTAGGCCATAAAACGAGTCTTAAAAATTTGACTATTTTCTCTGAATACAAAGAAATAAAACTAAAAATCAACAATAAGAGGAACACTAGAAATATACAAACACATGGATATTAAATAATATGAATGACTAGTACCTCAATTAAGAAATTAAGAAGAACATTTAAAAAATTCTTGTAACAAATGAATATGATACCACAACACATCAAAACCCATGTAACATAGCAAAAGCAGTAATAAGAGAAAAATTTATAGCAATAAGACCCTACATCAAAAAGTAAAAAAGTTTTAAATGAACAGTCTAATGATGCTTCTCAAAGAAATAGAGATATAAGAGGAAATTAAATTCAAAATCAATGGAAGAAAAGAATGAATGAAAAACAGCAGAAATCATTGAAATTGAAACAAAAAAGAAATCGAAAATATCAATGAAACAAAAAGTTGGTTTTTTTTTGAAAAGATAAAATTGAAAGGTCTTCAGCTAGACTAAGAAGGCAGGAGACTCAAAGTTAATCAGAGATGAACATGTTACACCTAACACTGCAGAAATCCAAAGTTAAACACAGGAGCAACTACATAATGATAAATTGAAAAGCTTTGAAGAAATGTATACATGCCTAGACACAAAGAATCTGTCAAGGTTGAAGCAAGAATAAATCAAAAACTTTAGTGTATCAAGAGCAAATAATGAGGTAGAGGCAGTAATAAAAAGCTTCCCATTAAAGAAAATCCCAGGAACCAAAGTCTTCATTCCTGAATTCTACCAAGTATCCAGAGAAGAATGAATATCAATCCTACTTAAACTATTTCAAAAACTTGGGGTGAGAAAATACTCCAAAACTTATTCTATGAGGTCTATATCACCCTGATATCATAACCAAAGACAGACCAAGAATAACAAAAAAACTATAAGGCAATACCTCTGATGAATGTAAACACAAAAATCCTTAACAAAATACTACCAGACTGAATTCAAGAACATAAAGAGAGTATTTATCATGATCAGGTGGAATTCAACTGGGGACACACAGATGGTTTCAACATATATAATTCAATGTGATACATCGTATCAACAGAATGAAGGACAAAAGCCATATGATTATTTTAAATGATGCTAAAAAAATCATTCAATAAAATTGAACATCACTTCATGATAACAACTCTCAAAAAATGGGTATAGAAGGAACTTACCTCAATATGATAAAAACCGTATGTGACACAACCACAGCTAGTATAATACTGAATGGGGAAAAACGGAAAGAAAGAAAGCCTTTCCTCTAAGATCTAGAACAAGGCAAAGTGCCCAGTTTCACACCTGTTACTTAATATAGTACTGGAAGTTCTAACTAGAACAATCAGAGATGATAAAGAAAGAAAGCACATCCAAATTGGAAAGGAAAATTTATAGATGATATGATTAATGATATATTAAATCTAGAGAAACCTAAAAACTTCACACACAAAAACTTCTAGCATTAAAAAACAAATTCAGTAAAGGTTCAGGTTACAAAAATCAGTAGCATCTCTTTATGTCAACAGGAAACAATCTGAAAAGGAAATGAATAAAGTAATCCCAATTATTATAGCTACAAATAAAATATAATATACCTAGGAATAAACTTAACTTAAAGATGTGAAAGATATTTCTAATAAAAACTATAAAACATTGATGAAAGAAGTTAAAGAGGACACACAAAAAATGGCAAGATATTCCATGCTTATGGTTTGGAAGAATCAATATTTGTAAAATGTTCATACAGCCTGCAACCTACAGATTCAATGCAATCAAAATGCAAATGGCATTCTTCATATAGTAGAAAAATAATCCTAAAATTTATATGAAATGCAAAAGACCCCAAATAGTCAAAGCCATCCTGAGAAAAAAGAATGAAACTAGAGGAATTACACTTCCTGACTTAAAATTATACTGTGGAGCTGTAGTAAACAAAACAGCATTGTACTGTCATAAACAGATAGACCAATGGGACATAATAGAAAACCCAGAATTAAATCCAAACATCGATAGTGAACTTATTTTTAACAAAGTTGCTAAGAACATACAGTAGAAAACATTGTTTCTTCAATAAATGGTACTAGGAAAACTGGGTATCCATATGCAGAAGAATGAAAATTCTAGAACCTTATCTTTCACCATACAAAAATTCAAATAAATATGGCTTCATGAGTCAAATATAAGATCTGAAACGATAAAACTACTACAAGAAAACATTGAGGAAATGCATCAGGAAATTGGTGTTGGCAAGGACTTCTTGAATAATCCCCAGATGAACAGGCAACCAAAGCAAAATGGAACACACCAAGCTAAAAAGTTTCTGCACAGCAAAGGAAATTATCAAGAAAGTGAACATACAACCTGCAGAATGGGAAATGGGAGAAAGTACATATCAACTACCCATTTGACAAAGGATTAATAACTCCTAAACTCAATAGGAAAAAGTCAAATGAATTGATTAAAAAATGGGAAAAGAGTCTGGACATTCCTTAAAAGAAGACATACGAATGACCAACAATTATAGAAAAAAATGCTCAACATATTTAATCATCAGAGAAATACAAATAGATGACATAATGAAATATCATCAGAGTACAGCTACTCTGTTTTCTTGTTTCAGCCTCCTGTTCCTGGATATATTTTCACTCCACTGAACTAGCTTTTATATATGAGGTTCCGCATATGGAGGACAGGCAATGACAAATGCTGGTGAGGAGTTTGAGAAAGGGGACCCCTGTGTGCTGTTGGTGGAATGTAAATTGCTGGAATCACCATGGAGAAGAGTTTGGAAGTTCCTCAAAAAACTAGAAATAGAGCTACCATATGACTCAGCACTCCCACTGCTGGGTATGTATCCAGATAATTCAGTACGTCAAAATGATATCCGCATTGCCAGCTTTATTGCAGCACTAGTCACAATAACCAAAATGTAAAAGCATCCTACGTATCTATCAACAGAGGAATGGATAAGGAAATGAGGTGCATACCCACAGAGGAATATTATATAGCCACCAGAGATGAAACTCTGCCATTTGCAACGACATGGGTGGAACTGGAGAACGTTATGTTTGATGAAATAAGCCAAGCGCAGAAACACAAATCTCCCACATTCTCACTCATGTGTGGAAGCAAAGTATTAAAAAAAAGTCAATCTCATAGAAACAGAGAGTAGAATGATAATTAGCAGAGTCAGAAAAGGTAGCAGGGAGAGGGAGATAAAGCACTGATGGTTGATGGATGCAAAAATATAGAATGAACAACATTTGGTAGCACTATAGAGCGACCGTAAACCAATAAGTTAGCATGTACTTTAACCAAAAGGGTGTAATTGGAGGATTTTTACCACAAACAAATAGCAAATGCCCACCTGAGGCTATGGATGCCCCAATTATTCTTCTTTGATTAATGACCACCTTATGCCTGTATTAATAATACATTGCTTACATCCTATACAGATATACAACTATTATATATCCACAACAATTAAAAATAGAAAAATTAAGAAGGAAGAATTTGTAGGCATATTTTACCTCAACCATTAGAGATATCTTTTAGGTTACAAATACAGGAGTTTTCCCACCTCCCAAGAGCAAGATTATAACTCATTTGTGGATAAAAAGAATATAAGACTCTTATTTGGTATCTAGAAAGAATCTAATCTCTTTTCCACAATGGGAGACTTTAAAGAATGGTGTTCATCGTGTTAAAGGAACATGGAATGTTATTATGGAATCCACATCTTTTACTTGTGGTGAAGTGAAGTTAAAATTATACTGGATTTTTCTCCTTTCTGTGTTTAAAGCGTACTACATTTATGATAAGTGCACTTTCTCTTTTAAAGCTAGGAAAATAGTTTAAGCACCCCCCCCCCATTTTAGCTTTTATTCAAAGAGGAAATGCCTGATTCTAACAAATGAATCTAATGAATAAACTATACTTTTTGGCCAAATCCCAACTCCAAATACATGTGAGTATTTTCCTTTTTGATCACTTTAAAAGGCTGAGAGGAATTTTGTGACATTCCTTAGCATTATCCTTGCTCATTTTCTAAAAGGAATTATGCAACTCAGAATATGGCTAGGAAGCACGTTCCTGTAACTTACACTGTGGCACACACTGGGGACTAGGTGGCATCCTAAAGATGTATCACACACCTGAAAATGTGGGCCTGGCCCTTTAAGAAGCTACACGCTATAACTTGTGGTCTAGAGCACCAGACTTCCACTTGAGTTGGACTTTATAGTAACCAAATGTGTCTTACCCTTGACTTTAGACTTGTTGCTTAAACTCTCAGTATTTCCAATTCCTCCTGTATAAAATGGTGATAATAAAAACCTGTGATTGTTGCAAATGCTAAAAGAAGGAGCAGGTGTATGCTACTCCCAGAAGACGTCTCATGAACACTCATAGTTTCTTCTCTCTAAATTACCCTAATCCCCGGTAGGCCTCCCCTCAGAATAAAATTTGAAATTCCCTTCGTCTTAGTTCTTTCCAGTAGCTATAACAGAAAGCCTTATAGACTCAGTAATTTGTGAACAACAGAAGTTTATTGCTCAAAGTTCTGGAGTCCAAGAAGTCTAAAATCAAAGTACCAGCAGATTCAGTGTCTGGTGAGGCCTTGCTCTCTGCTTCAAAGATGTTGGCATCTTACTGTGGGCCCACACGGCAGGAAGGCCTGTCAGTGCATACACTCCCAAGGAGAGTACTTCAAAAGTGACCGTGGTGATATTCAACAATGAGGTATATAGCAATTTTTCTACTATGAGTTCGCAAACGTAATTGTCTGACCTTGTAAACTCCATCAAATGCCCTTTGTGCAGTTTAAAGTACCATAGGTAGAAACTGTTTAATGCCAGGCATAAAGATTTTTCAAAAGAGGTAGAAGTTGACAGTAAGGAGCTTAAACTCACAGGTACCATATGTGATAAAAGATACTCCATTCTATGATTTGAAATGCTACCCAATTCCAAATATATATTTGGTCTGAGTTTACACTCAGAGTCTCAAAAATGGATATCCATTGTGTACCTAATAATGTTGGGCATTAAAGGGTTACAAACGACTTCATACAACATTTTCCTGATCCTAATTCTCCTTCCACTAATCCAACCTTTCCCTAGATTTTAGGCCATCAATTGGGTTTGGAGTAAGTGAGATGTGGGGAGTTTGTACATGTCTACATTTTCTATACACACATATATACACAACTCTGAATACATGTAAACATATGTTCTGTTTAGGTTATACATCTAAACATGTAAGATGGATCCACTGATGACACATGAATATTAAAGTGTACTTTGATAACAGGACAATTATTTCTAATTAAGACAATAGATCCTTTTCCAATTATTTGGGCAGCATTGCAGAGTTTTGTTCGTTTTGTTTTGTTCTGCTTTGTTTTACAAAGATTGTCCCCATCAGTTGTCTCTTTTCTTTTTCTTTTCTTTTTTGTAGAGACAGAGTCTCACTCTATTGCCCTCGTTAGAGTGCCATGGCATCAGATAGCTCACAGCAACCTCCACCTCTTGGGCCTAGGTGATTGTCTTGCCTCAGCCTCCGGAGTAGCTGGGACTACAGGCGCCTGCCACAATGCCCAGCTATTTTTTTTGGTTGTTGCAGTTTTGCCTGCCGGGGCCGGGTTTGAACCCGCAACCCTCGGTATATGGGGCCAGCACCCTACTCACTGAGCCACAGGCGCTGTCCTTTTTTCTTTTTCTAATGCTAACAAAGCTGACCTCTGAATGTTGCCATCCCTTTCATTATCACATATTAAGCCTACAGGTGAGGAAATGGTGAGAAATTTCTCCTCCAATGTTTGAGTTTTCCCTCTCTTTCCCAAACACTTTAATGCCACAGAACTGCTTCCTGTAGTTCTTTATGACGTTTATTTTTCAATCGCCACATGAAAATGTTTTTAAAGACTATAAAAAGAGACTTGTCCTTAAGGAGAGGTTTCCCGACCTAAGAGAAGCAGAAAGCATTTCCTTCAAGAAGGATAGGTTGTTGTTATGGAAATCTTTCACTTAAATTTAGCAATTTCTCCTGAGATGGAAAACATTTAATAATGTTGAAAAGTGTATCTTCCTGTGTGCCACCTCTCCCTTATGATATTAAAACCCTCCGATCGGCTGTCTTTCTTTCCGTGTAGAGCCCTTGCCAGCCACACAGAGGTGTGTGGAAAGGAGGTTTTAGAAGTTCTGGAAATTTTCCAGCACTCCATGTCCATTGATAAGTATAACAGCATTATGGACTGGGATAAACTGCAAGTCTTACTTGTATTCCTGTTCCAGACAGGAGGGGAAGGGGACACTGCGAGAAATAAATTATGCAACTTATTTGATTATTGTTTCTTACAGTTCAATTGAAATGCAGATTTGTAGATTTTGTGCCGATAACCACCTTCAGCAAATCATGTTTCTTTATACAGTTACACATATATTAGTTTCAATATATTTATATACAGCTTTTTTTATCCCAAAGATAATAACATGTTATTAACATCTAATAGAGGAAAAGGAAGAGGTTATGGAAAGGTACTGTGGAAATATTACTTATGTTCCTTAAAAAATGTATTGAGTTCTGTCCTTTGTATTTCTCATGGCTTTTGAGTTTTTTAATGACTGGTTAAATATCAAAGAGCTTTGGGAAAAAGCAAATGAATCTGAATGAATCCCAAGGATCTCCAGATGAAAATGAAGTTATGCATTGGAGAGAACCAGGAAGTATCTTTATTTACAAGCAAGACCGAGGCTGGTTCTTCTTCCAGGCTTCCCTGAAGTGTTTTGTATATATTAAATGATAACACCTACATACAAAGGTGGGTTTTTTCCTATGTAATTTCCCATACCCACAGCTGCTCCTATTTCTAGGAATCCAGCAAGTGCTTAATAAAATTTAACTAATTTATACACAGGCTGCTAAATGTTCTGTTGCCCATATTTTGTCAGCTAGGAAGTGCAGTTAAAAGAGAAATGTTCCAGGCTGGGCTAAGTGGTTCATGCCTGTAATCCTAGCACTCTGGGAGGCCAAGACCAGTGGATTGCTTGAGCTCAGGAGTTCAAGGCCAGCCTGAACAGGAGTGAGGCCCCGCCTCTACTAAAAAAAATAGAAAAACTATCTGAGCTGTGCGGCAGGTGCCTATAGTCCTAGCTACTTGGGAGGGTGAGGCAAGAGGATCTCTTGAGACTAAGAGTTTGCGGTTGTTGTGATCTGTGACTCCAGGACATTACCCTGGGTGACAGAGTGAGTCTCTGTCTCAAAATAGGTAAATAAGTGAATAAATAAATGAATGAGTAAACTTTTTAAAAAAAGTTAAAAAAAGAGAGAAAAACGTTCTAATAAGTAGGTTTAGAAACTTCTTCAAAATTTCAGAGCAGCGGATATTACCCAGGAAGTAAGAAGATGTCATTTCTGTAGTCTGTCTTCTTCAACCCACACAAGCCCCATTTGCATCCCGGGTTTGTGTAATCCTGGCAACTTCCAGCTGGCTTGGCAGTATCTCCATATTAAAAGATTGACCTCAGCCTATGGGTCAATGAACCGAGGGCAATCTTGGCTTCCCCTACGGAAGTGTGGAGTGATGGCCATGAAGTTGCAGCTTTCTTATGCCATGGAAAATATGGCTGTGTGGCTTCTGAAAAACCCCTATCTTTTCCCATGGCATTCACACAAGGGACATTATTCCAAGATCAGAATTCCACATGTCAAACTCTGCTTGAGAGCAAGGAAAAGAAGCTGGAAGCCTGTGTTAGGATTGGGTGGGTGATTTGTATTTACATAGCAGGATAAAAGTGTTACATAAATGGCTTTGTTGGCCACACTAAATTATACTGCTTAGCTTTTTAAATGCCTGCTAATCCCTTAGCCAAGCACATTTGCCCACTCTACTTCACCCTGATGTAGCCTTTCTCTCTTGGGAATAATCATTGAATTTTATTTGTACTTCTATGACACACATTGCCCCTTTTCCTCGAGGTGTATTCTTGGCCAACTGTTCAGTTCAACTATATTTCTTGAACATACTAATGCTAGGAACTGAATGAGCAGAAACAGCACTGGCACCCCAAAGAGCTCAGATGGGTGGATAGCTGCAGAAACAGATAACTATTTTTCTCAGCACCCGTATTAAGGAATGAGCACCCCAGACAGACAAAATGTCTCATTCTCCTTTTCATCTCCCATAGATTAGCTCAGAAAATATGAGCTAAATGAATGACTAAATGTCTTATAGGTTTCTAGGAGAATGTATTTGATTTTATACATTCATTCATTCAATTACTTATTCAACGCCTTTTAAAATTGTATCTAGCTATATTTTAAGTGCTAGTTTAGTCTTAGTTTAGTTTCAGTTTTTGTCACTGACAAAGTAATACATTTTTAAATTATAATTACGTATATTGAATACCCACATGTTAATTTTCCCACCAACTGTAATTACTTCTTCAATCAATATTTCATTTCCACCAATGAATTATTTTCAAATTGTCTTTTTAATTAGTCATAGTTACAAAGAAGCAGTAAACTACACCTCTGAAAATGAAGTGTTTGTTGTTGTGTGTTAGCATTGACTGATTCTGGTTCATGATCCCAACAGATTTGGCACTGTCCCTTGACGTACCAGATGTTGATTGGTCATTGTAACCTTGCAAATTATTTCTTTAGAGTATGTCTTAGGTCTTGAATAGAGATTAGTCAGTTCTGTATTGAGGAAAATGAAGATAGAGATTTGGGGGTTAATAATTCATTATTTGAGGCTTATTCTTTACTTTTGTCGTTACCATGAAAATGACTTCCTCTTTTTTATCCTGTCCCTAGGTACTTTTCCTTTCAAGTGACTAGGGAAGAAAAAATTCACAGTAAAGTAGATGGTACTTCTGCCCTTTTTGGTAGGGCTAATTTTGATTATTGAAACCCACACTTTAAATACATTTTGTAACTTATAAGATTTCTCCCAATTACAGAAGTAATGCATCTTTATTATGGGAAACTTGGAAGTGCAGAGTATATAAAGGGAAAAAGCCACTTATAGCAGTGTTTGGACTTTTTATACAAATTTACGTTCTGAATTTTTGCTTAGTGTATTGTGAGCATAAAAAATAATTTCTAAAGCCCTATACGTTGGTAAATTTTTAATGATCAAGCAGAGACATAAGACCAGGAAGCTCAGAGAAAATTGTCAGTGCAAAACGCATGAAACTACCTGAAGTTTCACTTCAATGTTTTCATTACATTTTTTAAAAAAACAACCCCAAATGCTAATTTTAGAAAAATCTCAATTTCTTCCTTTGAAGAAATTATGATGAATGAATTTTCTATGACTACTTGTTAAAGATAACACTAGCCAGGAAACTAGTTCTAAATCAGAAATTTAAAACAAAAGAAGGAGCAAAGGGAAATTGTTTTTAACTTAATTCAATGTCTGTCGTGCTACTTTCCAGCTTCCTTTTCATTAGTGGAGTAAAGAGAATATAATTCAGACAGATAGTGGATCTGGGTTTAATTAGTTTCTGTAAGCGTAAATTTTTCCTTTGCAAAAGGAAGGGATAAAATCAGAAGAGATTTACATGCCCTTCCACCAAATATATGTGTGTATGTAGGTGTGTGTATATACAGGGTGGCCATAAAGTTCATGTACAATTTAAATAGTTACTATGACACACAAACTTTATGGTCACCCCGCCCTGTATATATTGAAGAGAACAGGCCTAAAAATTAGAAAGTGTCTATCTGATACTCATCCTCTGTATTAAAAAAAAATACTTAACTTACAAATTAAATCCTTGAATTTTGTTGGCCTTAATTTGGCTGTCAATAGTAGATAATTAGTAAATAGCTGGGTTCTTAAGAAAGAGCACTGGATTAAAGGTAAGACTACTTGCTTCCCATCCCAATTCTATTATTAATA
The DNA here is from genome assembly GCA_963575145.1 of Galago senegalensis. NCBI lineage: Eukaryota > Metazoa > Chordata > Mammalia > Primates > Galagidae > Galago > Galago senegalensis. Next base: position 126 of record CAUYTI010110358.1, on the reverse strand, counting down.
AATTATCTTTCTTTGAGTAAGCCACTTAGATTCTCTGGGTTTTCTCTTTTTTTTTTTGAGATGGAGCCTCAAGCTATCCCCCTGGGTAGAGTGTCATGGCATCACGCTCACAGCAACCTCCAACTC
>CAUYTI010110355.1:0-19302 GCA_963575145.1 Galago senegalensis | reverse complement strand
AATTATAAAAAGAATGAAATATTACAAATTAAGGGAAAGGCAATAAATCATAGTAACAAAACCAATATATTTTTTTTTTTTGTGCTAAGAAATAAGTGAAATGATGTGGTAGCAAAAAAAAAAAAAAAAAAAAAAAAAGATGTCAATGTTAAAATAAAAAACATTAGGAATTAAAAATTCACCTTGGAATTTAAAATATGGTGGAAGAAAATTTATATAAAGGACTTGTGATCCTTTTTGTGATAAGAAATAGAGAAATAAAGTTAGATATATAAAATTTAAAAAATAGTAAGACATTTGGAAGGTATGTTCAGAAAATCCAAACTTCTAATAATATCAATGACAGAGAGAAAGAGAAAGAAATATAATGTAGAAAGTGTGGTGAAATAAAAATTAATAAATTTTCCAGAACTAAAAAAATATATGAGTTCTGAGACTGAAAAAAGTTTACTGAGTTTCCAACATATTTTATGTTAAAAAACCTAAAGCTCAAGCTCATCATAGTAAATTTCAGACAACTAGCAATGGAATATTATTTTAAAACTAATATAAATAAAAAAGAGACCATTCAAGATGGATGTCACAGTGGGAATGACTTTCTCAACAGCATAGAAAGCTAGAAGAAAATTGAGTGATGCTTCAATATTTGAAAAAAAGACAAATATAGAATGAATCACCAAGAAAATTTTTCATTAAAGCATGGAGAAAATTTGAGATTATAAATTTTCAACAACAACAACAAAAAAAATGACATTTTGTGTACACTCTTTTAAGATATACCATGAGGTAAGGTACATTAGAATGGGGGAAATATGCAAAAAAGAAGATATGAAATGGGTTTCCCATGTCAGGGAAAAGGTAAACAAGTTGTCATACACAAGAGGAAACTCCTAGAGTAAATCTGTATGCTTACGCCTACAGAGAAAGTAGTGGCAATCAGAATGGGGCAGTGTGAGTGGCAGCTTAGATGCCTCCAGGATTTCCAAATGGGTTCAGCCCTGTTCCAAGGACACTTGTCTTTGGAAGTATATTAGTGATGAGCACATGAGAAAAAAATTAAGTAAATGAAAATAGTGCCAGTTATTGACTTAGGTCATTCAAATTATGATAAGTATAATCATACTATGGTTTGTGATCCAGTTGCAAGTGAGATTAACCAACCAAAAATTGCAATATTAGCAATTAGGAGGACAGGAAGTTTCTGTACATGGGGAAAGGGACAGCAACGGGAGAAGTGAGAGGGAGTTACATCCTTGTACTTTAAATATAAATTAATGGATAATTTTACAAAGACGGGTCAACGATGGTAAGTCTCTTTCTCTTTAATTTTGGAATATTAAGGGAGTACAAATCTTTTTGGTATATGGATAACTTTTACAATGCTCAAACCAGGGCTATTAGTGTGCCCATCAACCAAATAGTGTTCATTGTATCTGATAGGTAGGTTTTAAATCCTCCCCTCCATGCTCTCCCCCCAAAGTAAAAGATATTTTAAAATCTAGAAATAGTGCACTAATTACCAAAAGGATTACATTATTGTTGCTATTTATCGAAATGGTTTTCTATTCTTTTTTTCTTTTGTTAAGTCACATCTAAATAGATCATGAATACATTTATGCCTGTGTGTAATCCCATGTGTTGATTTTTTTGTATAAATTGAAGTGGTTACAACCAACTAATTATCATAATAATTTTCTATTTTTCTATTTTTTATTTTTTAATTATTTTATTTTGTTATATTTATTATTTACATTTAATTTTATATTTATTTTGTTTTATATTTATATTTTTATTGGAGTAGAATAATATCATTTCTCCTTAAAAGCCCTGCAGAAGCCATTGATTTTAAAAACATTATGAATATATCAACTTGATTAAATAAATATTTAAAGTTATACAGTATGTAACATAAATGTTTCATATATTTAAAACAAATAATAAAAATACTTTATTTCAAAACTGTAACATGCCAATAAAGAGGTAGTAAAAAGAATTTATCTTTTTTGTTTTTCATGTATACATGAATACATTTATGGGGTACAATATGCTGATTTCATATACAATTTGGAATGCTTACATAGTACTGATTAATATATTCCTCACCTTATTTACTTAATTATTGTGTTAAGACATTTATACTCTATATTTAATAGATCTGACATGTACCCTTGCAATATGCACTATAGGTGTGATCCCACTGTTCACCCTCCCACCATCTGACCTCCCCCTTCCCTCCCCAACCTTCCTCCTTCATCCTGGGCCATAGATGTGATCTATTTTTCATAAGACAGTATAGTGATTATAAATTGGTTCCATAATAGTACTGAGTACGTTGGATACGTTTTACTCCATCCTTGAGATGTTTTACTAAGTAGGTTATGTTCCAGTTCCATTCATATAAATATAAAAGAGGTAAAGTCTCCACATTTTTTAAGGCTGCATAATGGGTCTATGGGCACTTGGACTTTTTTCATGACTTAGCTACTATGAATTGAGCTGCAATGAACAATCTGGTATGAATATATTTGTTATAAAGTGATTTTTGATCTTTTGAATATACACCTAGAAGAAGAATTGCAAGATCAAATGACAGGTATACCTTTAGATCTCTGAGTATTCTCCATACTTCTTTCCAAAAGGGACATATTAGCTTGCATTCCCATCAGCAATGCAGAAGTATTCCCTTTTCTCCACATCCACACCAACATCTTAGTTTTGGGATTTTGTTATGTGAGCCACTCTTACTAGAGTTAGATGAACTCCCAAAGTGGTTTTGATTTGCATTTCTCTGATGATTAAAGATGATGAGCATTTTTTCATGTGTCTATAAGCCATGTGCCTATCTTCTTCAGAGAAGCTTCTGTTCATGACCATTGCCCACAATAAAATGGGATTACTTGTTGTTTTCTTATTACTAAGTTTGAGTTCTTTGTGGATTCTGGTTATCAAAACATTGCCAGAAATATAACCTGCAAATATCCTCTCCCATTCTGAGGGTTGTCTGCTTGCTTCACTTACTGTATTCTTGGCTGTGTAGAAGCTTTTTAGTTTGATCAGATCCCAGTAATGTATATTTGGTGTTGCTTCAATTGCCCAGGGGTTCCTCCTCATAAAGTATTCTCCAAAGCCAATTTGTTCAAGTGTTTCTCCTGCACTGTCTCCAAGAATCTTTATAGTTTCATGTCTTAAGTTTGACTCCTTTATCCATTGAGAGTCAATTTTTTTTTAATGATGAAAGGTGTGGGTACAGTTTAAGTCTTCTAGAAGTCACCAGCCAGTTCTTCCAGCACTATGAATAGGGACTCTTTTCCCCCAATTTACATTTTTGATAGGTTTCTCAAAGATCAAATGACAATAAGTGTCTGGTTTCATCTCTTGGTTCTCAGTGCTGTTTTATACATCTGCCTCTCTATTTTTGTGCCAGTACCATGCTGTTTTCATCACTGTAGATTTATAGTATAGTTTGAAGTCTGGTAGTGTGATTCCTCCTGATTTGTTTTTATTTCTGAGTAAGTCTTTTATTTCTAAGTAAGTCTTGAGCAACTTGAGATTTTCTCTGGTTGCATATAAAACAAAGTACTATTATTACAGATCTTTCAAGTATGACTGTGGTACTTCAATAGGGATTCCATTAAATTTCTATATTGCTTTGGGTAGTATAGACATTTTAACAATGTTGATTCTTCCCAACCAAGAGCATGGTATGTTTTTCCATTTGTTAACATCTTCAGCTTGTTTCTTTTCTCAGAGTTTCATAATTCTCTTTATAGAGATCTTTCACATCCATTGTTAGGTAAATATCCAAATATTTCATCTTCTTTGGCACTACGGTAATAGGAATAGAGTTCTGGACTGTTTTTTTCAGCTTGACAGCTATTGGTATATATGAAAGCTACTGATTTGTGGATATTGATTTTGTATCTTGATATGCTACCATATTCCTTGATCACTTCTAAGAGTTTTGCAGTTGAGTCCTTGGGGTTTTCCAAAGTTTAATCTCCTCTGACCCTGTTTGGATACCCTGGATTGCCTTCTCTTGCCTGATTGCAATGGCTAAGACTCCTATTACAGTGTTAAAAAGCAGTGGAGACAATGGGCAACCTTGCCTGGTTCCTGACCTGAATGGAAATGTTTTCAATTTAACTCCATTCAATACAATATTGGCTGCGGTTTATTGTACATGGCCTCTATCAGTTGAAGAAAAGTCCCTTCTATACCTATCTGCTTAAGTGTTCTGATCATGAAAGGATGCTGGATATTGTCAAAAGGTTTTTCTTCATCTATTTAGGGAATCATATGGTCTTTTCTTTTTTTTAGATTGTTCGTGTGATGTAGTATATTTGTAGATTTACACATATTGAACCAACTTTGAGATCTTGGAATAAGGTAATTATATTCACTTGGTCATGGTGTAAAATTCATTTGAAGTGTTATTGGATTCTGTTTTCTAGGATCTTATTGAATATTTTTGCATCTATATTCATTAAGGATGTTGGTCAATAATTTTCTTTTCTTGTTGGGTCTTTTCCTGGTTTAGGGATCAGGATGATATTTGCTTCATAGAATGTGTTGGGAAGTATTCCTTCTTTTTCTATGTTTTGGAAAGGGCTAAGTAATACAGATACTAGTTCCTCTTTAAAGGTTTGGTAGAATTCTAATATGAACCCATCTGGTCCTGAACTCTTCTTTTTTGGGATATTTCATATAGTTAATGCTACTTTAGTACTTGAAATAGGTCTGTTCAGCATTTACAATTCTTTTTGTCTAAGTTTAGGAAGGTAGCATGCTTCCAAGTACTGGTCAATTTCTTTCAGGTTTTCTTATTCTGTTCAGAATTTATAATTCTTTCTGGCTAAGTTTAGGAAGGTAGCATGCTTCCAAGTACTGGTCAATTTCTTTCAGATTTTCTTATTTCTGAGAATAGAGTTTTTTGTAGTATTCATTAAAGATTCTTTGAATTTCTGAGATTCTTTGAAATTCTTTTGTTATTTCACATTTGTCATATCTGACTCATGATAGTAGGGATTTTAATTTTTTATTTTTGGTTAGGTTGGGCAAAGGTAATCAATTTTGTTGAATTTTTCAAGAAACCAACTTTTTGATTCATTGATCTTTTGAAAAATTCTTTTGTTTTCAATGTCATGTAATTCTGCTCTAATGTTAGTTATTTCTTTTCTTCTGCTGGGCTTGGGGTTGGAATGTTTTTCCTTTTCCAGTTGCTTGAGATGTCCCATTAAGTTATTGACTTCCTCTTTTTCCGTTCTCTTGAGAAAACCTGCAATGCTATAAATTTCCCTCTTAGGATTGCCTAATTTATTTCCTTGGATTTGCAGCTTGCTTCATCTGAGAGGACATGCAATTATCAATCTCTTCTTTCAGCTAAGGTCCTACTCTTCGGACATGCAATTATCAATCTCTTCTCTCAGATCAGGTCCTACTCTTCAGCTTTGTTGGGTTCTTTCTGGCCGTTATCACTCCCTCTGGACAAGAGCTTCTGTTGAAAGCTGACTCCAGGCAGCCAACATCATCCACTACCCCTTGCTTTTATTGAATGTAAAAATTGGAGTTAATGAAAATAGCCAACCCAAGGATTTAGCAAAACACAAGGCATTTTGAAACAAAATGAACAAACAAAAAAACAACCAGACACACAATTGGACACACAAACAATCAAAAACAAAAGAAAAAAAATAGCATAATTAAGCACTCTCAGAAACTTTAAGAGGAAGTGAAGAAGATATAATAATGATAATAATTATAATAATCAAAAATTTAACAATAATTTCTACAAGAAAAGAATGGAAAAAAAGACACCAAAAAAGCAAAAAGAATGAGCAAAGAATAAAAGGCATCAACAAGAAAAAATTATCTATCTACCTATATATATAAACATATACATATACACACATATATATATGTACGACTATATGTATGCTGTAGGGATCAACACATGAAAACTTTAGTTGCAATATACTTTCTGGACACCAGGTGATGCTGTGAATGGTTCCCAGGCTTATACCTGTTTGCCAGCTTAAATTGTTCTTGGTGGTTGCCTGGTTACCCACTTGGCGCTTCGACTCTGCTGAACTGTTGATTCCACCAATCTCAAAAACTTCTTTACAGGCAGGTTTCACAAATTCTCCCTGCAACAAGTTTCTGTGAAGTATGGGATATCATGGGCCTGTTCCAAGTGTAGGGAGACGGCCCACAGGTAAGACCCAAATTGCTGTGCCTGGACAGGGTATAAAGGTGTCTATTGTGACCACTATCTGCCAATTTTTAAAACAATGGCTACTTCCTATCCAGAATCTTATCCATCTGAGTGTCTCTCCCACTGCCTAACTGTGGTGGTGCTGCTCCAGATGGCATCCTATTTGGCCACCAAATTCCACTGGGGAGTCCACACTTCACCAGTCTTTCCACGCAACACCTAGTTTCCCCATGACCTGGGAATTGTAATCCTCCATGGTGGGGCAGGTTGCTGGGCACCACCCACCACTGCTGCAGCCGTGGCACAGAAACATTCCTGGTAGTCTCTGCAGCTCCAGATTATACTCCAAGTTCAGTAATCTGTCACCTCGTTGCACACCCCAATACTCCACATGTCCACAGAGTGGAATATTGGCCATGATCTAGCCCACTGACTCTCACCTGTTTTTTCCAGGAGAGCTGAGCTAAATGTCTTTCCTGTCTGCCATCATGCTCCGCCCGCAATAGTGTGGAGAGAAGAATTTATCTTTAAAAACACTAAATAAAAATTACATTCAAAATTACTGAGTCAAGATTTTATCCAATAATGTTAGAAGAATAGTAGAATAAACACAAATAGATATCCAGGATAAAATAAATAAGGGAAATAAGTTCAATAATATTCTATGAAACAATATTGTTTATTTTTCATAAACTAGCTAAATATTTAAAATAATGCTAAAATGAACAATTTCAATCAGTAATAGTGCATTTAAAAGTAAATATACTCATTATTAGGAATAAAAATAATACCCACAGAAAGATGAGAGGTGAAATAAGACATTATAATTATATAAAAACTTTAAGTTTTGTATATGTTCATATAAAGTGTGAATTGCTTTTATATAAGATAAATAAGTGAGCGATTAAATGTTAAAACTGGAAATTTTCTTTCAATTTTCAGGAAATAATAATTTGTTAATATTGGTTGAACTGGAAAAAAACAACACATAATCACCATATGTAAGGACTTCAAGAATTTCATGGAAAAATAGAATTGAAAGGTAAAAAATAAATATATACATAAACTTTATTTCTCAGAATAAGATCTATCAATTTCAAGACAATTATGGAACTAATAATATTAGGAACTGAGTAATTTGGGAATTTAGCCCTATTAAAACAGTCTCTTTTACATTCTTAACTGAAGAATAATGAGTGTCTTTCACAGAATTTGTACAATTAAAAAACAAAAAGAAACCATAAAGAACCGTATCAGGGCTGTGAGGTGGCTGCTCCATGATTTCCTGTCAAAACTCTTGCAGAATTGCTGGTGTTTGATGAGAGGAATGAATAAGAGCATTGCCATGGTAGAGAAGGAATTTCGAATGAACCATTCATTGCTGGGCATTTTTCTGACCAAGTTTTGGCTAGCTTTCTCAAAATACTCCATAATAAACAGATGTTCTTGTTCTATGGCTCTTCAGAAAGTCAGGTAGAAAAAAAAATGCCCTGAGCAGCCCCAAAACTGTTCCCATGGCATTTGCTCTCAACCAATCTGCTTTGCTTTGACTGGACACCTCCACCTCTTAGTAATGATTGCTTTGATTGTGTTTTTAGTTCAGGATTGTACTAGGCAAAGTCTTATTTCATTGCCTGTTATAATTATTTGAAAAAGTTTCAGGATCTTGATCTCAAATCTATTTAAATTTTCTATTCAGAAGCTCTGCTCTTGTCTGAAGCAGATCTGAATGCAACATTTTGGCATCCATCAAGTGGGAAGTTTGCTTAACTTCAATTTTCAATCAGAATTGTATAAGATGAACTAATTGAGTTTGTCTGTGGTGTTGGCTATTGTTTGCACTGTTTATCTTCAATTAGTATACAAGATGTCTCAAATATATGTGAAATATGCAGATAATAATGAAGAAACAAGATTATAAAGAATGATTTTCTTCTAAGTATTTTATAAATGTGATACAATTCCAATCCAAACCTCAATAGGTTTTAATTATTTAGTTATGTAACTTACTATGATGATCGTAAAATTCACAGGGATGTGTAAATGGTCAAACATTGACAATGTGCTCTTAGAAGGGAAAAATGGCATGATAGTCTTACTCAATGAGATATTAGGAATTCTTTATTTTTTATTTATTCATTTTTTTGCAGGGTTTTTTTTTTTTTTTGATCCGGGGCTGGTTTTGAACCCACCACCTCCATCATATGGGGCCAATGCCTTACTCCTTTGTGCCACAGGTGCTGCCCTATTGATTTATGTTTTTAGACAGAGTCTCACTCTGTCACTCTTGGTAGAATGCCAAGGCGTCATAGCTCACAGCAACCTCCAATTCTTAGGCTCAAGCAATTCTCTTGCCTCAGCGTCCCAAGTAGCTGAGACTACAGGCACCCCCCACAATGCTTGGGTATTTATTTAGAGACAGGGTCTCATTCTTGCTCAGGTTGGTCTAAAATCTGTGAGGTCAGGGCAATCCTCCCACCTCAGCCTACCAGAGTGCTAGGATTAAGCCACTATGCCTGGCTTCTAGGAATACTTTAAAAGCTATAGTTGTTAATGCATTGTGATATTTTTAACAGGATCTGGGGGATAACCAGAACATAGGATTAGAATACAGATGTCAAAGCCAGACTCATCATATACGAAAATTTGATATATTGCTAAGTTGGCACTGTAGATCAAATGGTGGTTGAAAATAATAATTATCCAATCAATGGTTTGGAGAAGTTGATTGTAAATACATAAAGATATGAAGTCTTTAATCCCATACTAGAATGAACAACCAATTCTAGGTAGATTGAACATCTACATAAGAAAAATGTTTAAATTTGAAAAACTGTAGAGAACTAAATATCTATATTATGGGCATAGTAAAGTATTACTAAGCAAAAGACATGAAAAGTGAACATCTAAAAGGAAAGAATTCAGGAAAGGGAACAGTTTAAATTTTAAACTTTCTTCTTTGACACAAACAACAACATAAAGATTTTTGCAACACATTTAATAAAAATAAATTAGCATCAACTAGTGTGAAATCATATAAATCAATTAAAATATGCAAAAACACAAAATTATAAATAAACAATGAGAATGTTTCAATGACTGTCAGCACAGAAAAATTATGTACATCATCAGTATTCAGGGAAACATAAATCAAAGCCACTAGGAAATATCATTCGACACTTTACACATCGCCAAAATTAAAAGTCTGATTTTATCATGTGTTCTTAGAGTTTCAGAACAATGAAAATGAAACATTACTCACTGTTGGGAATTTAGATGTTTCTGACACTTTGGATAGTCATTTTCACAATATCTAACATAACCGGAGGTGAACTAATATTTAAGCCTATCAATTCCACCCTGAAGAGAATTTACATCACGTATACAAAGGAGATACCCACAAAAAAGTGATCATTTTCTGTGACTATTTTTAAGGGCAACAAAGATTTCACTTAGATGGTATTTGGCTCCTTTATACATTTTTGAAGAAAGAACACGTCAGCTTATTGCACAATTTTAAAAAATCCCTTATGAAAATTTTGTATGCCTTTTACTTCCTACATATTTTTCTTTTGTAATCTGGCCCTCAGAGTGAACTTTCAAAAAGTGACAAATGATTTTCTGGGGAAGGTCTGCTGTCTATCACAGTAGTAAGTGAATGTGTCCAGATTTAGAATCACCACAGGCCTTTAGTAAAAAGTCAGATTTCCCCTTCATTACTAGTACAGAGTCAGGGACTCCTGGTTGAAACTTTAGCCTCTCGTGTAACACATTTGACCGATTCCCTTAATTGCTTTGCATTGTGCTTTCCATCCATAGACAGCAAAGCCGAGAAGGTGGGCATTCCTTCACTGTCAGGTGCTTCATTTTTTGAGGCACAAGACACCCTGATTTCAGGCCTGCTCACCAAATCAAGGTGATGATGAGATAGTCGAAGCCATCACCCAGCTGAAAAAACACAACAAGGCAAGTGACAGCAAAATGTTAACACCTTATTCTTTGCTCTCGACTGAGAAATAAAAGAAGAAATGGGTCAAAAATCAATTAATGGAGTTAGGAAGAATGGTGTTGGAAAAGTAGAGTGGGGAGAGCACTTCGTGTTGAAAGGGAAGCTGAGGGGACTTCCTCCTTTATGATTTTGAAAAGGGATAGTGGATTTTTTTAACAGTGATTCAGTCATATATATATATTGGTATTTTACACGCATAGCCCATTCCCTAGTTTTCCTTACTCCTTCCTTTATGCCGACTGTTTTTCGTCTTAAAGAGGGGGCTGTTTATTATCCTCACAAATTATAGTGATCAGTCAAGGCTCTTTAAGGGTTGTTCACTGGAGAAGTTGTCAGAGAAAGAATTATAGCGAATCAACTTCTTTAATTCTATTGGGCCGATAAGCCAGGTATGCACAAAAAAACACACTCCTGAGAGCTGAGCATAGTCTGAGGGTCATGGCATCAATGCCTACAACGCAAAAGCAAAACAAAAAGGTCTCTGAAATCAGCTCATTAATTAAGTTTCCTATGAGACATGAAGAATGTTACTCTGTGCAGGGAATGCATATTTTTGTAAGACTATTGTTCTATAACAGAAATGAACTTTGCAGCTCTAAAGAACATGATGCAATCCTGGTTCCATCATGTCCTGACTCTGTAGTCCTGGGCAAACTCGCTGAATTCTTCTCCCACAATTTCCCCATGTGTCCATCATGCAGTGGTCCTACAGATTGAAGATAATGTGTGCAAAGTACTTAGCACAATGCTAAGAAAGTGTTCAGGAAATAGAAATGGTGTAACCAGGGCATGGAGACGATGCCGGTGCAGAAGTCAAAGGAACTGAGTATTTGTCTTAATACTTTTGTATGTCCTTGGAATATGTACAGGCCATGGCTATATCTCATCATGGAAAACGAAGTAGGTAGTTTGGGTCTCTGTTTAATAAAGGTAGTGTGACTGGGCAGCGCCTGTGGCTCACTGAGGAGGGTGCTGGCTCCATATATTGAGGATGGCGGATTCCAACTCAGCCCCACCAAACTGCAACAAAAAAATACCTGGGTGTTGTGGCAGGTGCCTGTAGTCCCAGCTACCAGCTACTTGGGAGGCTGAGACAACAGAATCACATAAGCCCAAGAGCTGGAGGTTGCTGTGAGCTGTGATGCTACAGCACTCTACTGAGGGTGAAAAAATGAGACTCTTAAAAGAGAGAGAGAGAGAGAGAGAGAGAGAGAGAGAGAGAAAGCCAGTGTCACAAACAGCAGGGAATCCTGGCTACAAAAGAAGCACCCAGGGAGTTTTGAACAATCTATCATGCTGGCAAGTGGGTGTTTATTTGCCTGCTCTAAAGGAATTCCTGACTCTGACTGATGCCTTCATTTCCTGCAGATCAGCCATCCCCTGGCTTTGTCTCCACTAACACAGAAACAGCAGGACACTCTGAGGGAAGGCAGATAGGAACCTACACATCTATTACCATTGTAGGAATTTCATCGCCTTTGACCAGAAAAATGGCATATGAATCATTTGTGGGCAATACAGTATGTTCTAATTGCATATCAGAAAAATTACATAGCAACAGATATCTTGGAACATGTCACCATGAGTGGGAGAGAAGACCTGGTGTGTGAAAAAGATGGCCAACGTACAGAAAATATTTTGTAAATACTTTGCAAAATTTTGTATGAATGTTTTGAATATAAAGGTACGTTAAGCTACAATTCCAATTTGGTTATGTATGGTGACTTTTGAGACAGTCACCCTGTTAGTTGTGTGGTAAAGTCTTTGCATTTTAGGATATATTTTCATCATACAAAAAAATTGAGCCATTTTATAGGGAAGAAACACTATCATCTTTTTTTACTGGCCTTGAAATTAGTATTGGGAATATTACCTGGAGTTCCATGGCTACATTGCAACCAAGAGGTGACAAGCTAAAAGAATTGGGCAGGATGGGGGAGGGTGATAAAAGAGACAATTAAGGCACCAAATTTGGATCCTGTGTGCAGATTTATTATTTGAGATAACTTACTCTCTTCATTTTTCAATCTAAATCCACTGCATAACTAACTCTGCTGCAAGAGCTGACCTCTCTCTACAGACTCAGAGAAAGATGTATAATTCCTTTTCTAAGCTTCCCTAGCTGTTTGGACGTGGACACATGATGAGTCTTAGCTACCAACCGGGAACAATTTAACAATTGGGGAAGGCAACCTGGAATGCCTCCCCCATTTCTTAAATCTCGAATGAATGGCACAAGAAAGCAGAGATGGAGAATCTTTGAAGTTTCCAGTGTCTCCAGCAGCTAAGCCTAGTTTGCAGGCAGCAATAACAGGGCCATCATTGGAGGTCCAGGAACAGCATCCTCCCAGGCCGCCTGCCCAGTGCTGAGATGATTTTGCTGCAGTCCTCCCTGCTCTATGAAAATGCAAGCTTCTGAAGCTCTGTTCTTTAGCGTTCCTCAGGAAGATAAGATCTTCCCATTATCCTTTCTAGATTTCCTTTTTGCTAAAGTCAGCCTGAGTTGGTTTCATTTGTTTGGAAGTGAGAATCATAATTAATATAGATATGTTCTTGGGAAAAATGCTTAGAAATTTAGGGTGGGACTCAGGAACATATTTTGAAATACCTTGCTAAGGTGAATACTCTCCAAGTCCATCTAGGTAAATACAAAAGATATAAAGTCTCCATCATTGTTTTTTTTTTTTTTTTTTTTTTTTGGCTTAATGGCTGCTTATTCCATAGTATACATGTACCACAGTTTATTAATCCATTTATAGGCTAAAGGGCTCTTAGATTGCTTCCACATCCTTGTTATTGTGAATTAAGCTGCTATGAACATGTATGTTTTATTTTACAATAAAAATTATAAAATGATTTTTATTTTCCTTCTGGGTAGATACTTATTGATAGGTCTGCAGCATCAAATGGAAGGTCTACTTTTGGCTCTTTGTGGAGTCTCCATACTTCTTCCCACTGAGGCAGTATTAGTTTTCAGTCCCACCAGTAGTGTGAAGTGTTCCCTTCTCTCGGTATCCTTACCAGCGTCTTCAGCCTTGGGACTCTATGATGCGGGCTATTCTGACCAGGTTGCATACATTCTTAAGAGACTCCCAGGTGGGAGATTATCAGCTGAATTTGAAGCTCACCCTTCTCAGGGTCTTTTCAGCCTAAAATTGTTTCAAATTCTGTTTCATGCCTCTTAGGTATAGATGAAGATGCTCCTTTTCATGCTCCTGATCATCAGAACTAAACTTTGGTGAACACGTCAAGTTTCTTTTAAGAGGAAACTTAAGTTCAACACATCTCCTGTATCATCCTTAGCCTTTTGTGCTCACTCAGAGGCTCATGTGAATCCTGCTTTCTTCCAGAGCACAGCGGCTTACATTCTCCAACCTTTACCAAAAGCCTCCCTTCAGATGGAAGGATCTGATGGCAACCATTCACTCTTTAGTCTGAATGCAAGGCATTTTTGCTCTTTCTTAAAAGTATTTACATGTTTGTTCTATTTCAGATAGAAAGATTTTGTCCCTATGGAAAGGTGAACACCTCAATCATGAAAAGTGACTGTAATTTATCAATGTAAGGTTGAATTCCAGATGCCAAGAAGTTAGGGAGAAGTTTCCTGATTTAACATATGAATAAAGTAAGATTTTCTAAGGTGAAATATGTAAGTGAATCAATTTGAAACTGTTTTTATGTATTTGAATGGCTGCCTGATGATTTGAAAAATTGGTTGTATTCTGAGCCAAGATCAATGGATTAAATGACAAGGACATTTATTTTAGCATAAAGAAAAAGGAGAAAAAATTGTTTTTACTGAATACGTCTGGATTCATGCCAGTAAATACAAAGCTTCTGAAAAGTTCATGTATTCTTAATCGGAATATCTCATATTTGGAAAAGAGACAAAATGTTCTTCAGGTTACCCTCTTGCTCATTTATTAATGTTTTGTTTAAAAGAAGCTGTCAGCTAGAGAATCTGATCTCTGCCTAGACATTATTGCAAACTTCACTTCTTTACACTCCACAGTTTTGTGAGTTGAGTGGTAGCTATGTATTACCCAAATGAGAATCTCCAAGGTTCACAGAGTTTAGTTAGCTTGTAATTACACAACTTGTCAGTATCATGGATAAAACTTGAACTCATGCCCTGAAAGCTACTACCCTGAGTGCTCACATTATAAAAGCAGAAATATCCAGGAGGCACCCAAGAGCAGTGAGGGTCAGAGAATAAACCTTTATAAATGGAGGCCTCTGCGGCTTTATTAAGTTTAATATCTCATGAAGTCCTGTATCTGGACTTCACGAAGACACCTTGCTCCTCTAGGCACAGCCTGGGATGTCCCAGGTGCCTCCCTGCACACCTGTGGAGTATTCCTGGCTGGGGATGAGTGTGGAAGTCTGGCTTTCCACTAAATGCCTTTAGGATAGAACTGCTTCTCATTTGCTTCCAAACACATATCACAGTCCTTTCCACAAAGCTGTTGGTCAATAAACATTTGTGGAATCCTTCACAACCAAAGGCACAATACCAAATAAGGAAAAGAAAAACTGTCAAAGTGACTGGAAATGCTTTCTTCCCAGGGCTGTTCCAGATCTGAAATACTTGATGTCAGCACACATCGTTCATTTTCAGAATACCAATCTTGCTGTACTTTCGGATGCAGCCTTAGGAGATATGTAGAGTTTTGCAGAATGAACATTATTTAAATAAAGTTGGGGAATTAGAAGGGAAATTATCTCATTCCCTTTACCCAGAGCAGCAGCTGACAATCCTTGAAGAGTTGAGAGATGCTTGAAACCTAATGTATTGAGGTGAGGTATTAGAAAATTATTCTACCAGGGATCTTCTTGATAAACAATTAAATCTCATTCTTACCTTGAAATTGCAGAAATGAGTTCACTGAATTGCTTTGAGCTTCCTTTTATAGAGTAGCTTCTAAGCCAACAATTTTGCAAAAAGGTAATTGCATTTTATTGTTGGAGAAATTCTGCCATTGTGGCTTATCAATATGTTCAGTGGAACATTAACCTTTGAAAACAATAAAGGATATTTCATGAAGGCAATAAAAGACCATTTATAAAGTAACTTCCTTTGGAAAGTTGGGAGAAGGAACAGACTTTGCAGACAGGAAAAACTTGGTTGAAATCTTCTACTGATAGCCGGGCGTTGTGGTGGGCGCCTGTGGTCCCAGCTGCGTGGGAGGCTGAGGTGGGAGACTCGCTTGAGCCCAGGAGTTGGAGGTTGCTATGAGCGTGATGCCATGGCACTCTACCCAGGGGGACAGCTTGAGGCTCCGTCTCAAAAAAGAAAAAAAAAAAGTTCCCATTTTTTTATGCTGAATAGTATTCCATGGTGTACATATATCATAGTTCATTAATCCATCCATGGGTTGATGGACACTTGGGTTGTTTCCACATCTCTCTGCAAATGTCTCCTGAATGTCTAGCTAGTAAGACCATTGGAGACCTTTGTCAAAAATGCAAGAACTCCCCGGGACTTCTCAACCCCCTCTCTTCACAAATGAAGAGAGCCTCTTCTCCCTGTGGGCCCTCCCCCTCTGGACTCACTCCACCCCACCACCCCACCATCCTTGTCTTCTCCCTCTCACTTCAACTTCCCACTCCGAGGCTCCCGAGAAGCCCCCCTTCCTGCCTCTCCTTCACCCCACTTTGGCTGTTAGCCGTACCTTCCTGGTTCTGGGAGGACTCTAGTATCAGGCTGGAAATCCTCCTCTTTACCCCAACTGCTACCTGAAGTTCTGGGCATTACAGGGTCTCTCTTCTCAACACCTCTCAAATCTATGTCTTCTTCTAAAGTCAAGGCCATGATCATCTCTACAATAGCCCCTGGTCCCTCCTCAGTACCACAGACAAAGGAATCTTTCTAAAGAACAACCAGATAATGTCACTCCCTTCTTACATTCTTCAGAGAACTTCCAGTCAAGATGGTGAACTGAACTGACTTGAGATTCCCAAATCCCAATCTTAACTCATAAAATTGCTAGACAAAATATTTTAAAATATTTAAACTGAACAGGAATGCAAGTAATAAATGTAAAGACAGATCCGTCAATTGTGAGGGAAGAGTTGTAGCTGTGTGATTCACAGTGGTTATACTGAAGAGACAAGAATTCTCATTTAGGGCTCAGCGCCCATAGCTCTCTGGTTTGGGCGCCAGCCACATGCACTGGGGCTAATGGGTTTGAACCTGGCCCAGGCCTGCTGAACAATGAAAACAAGAACAACAAAAATAGCCAGGCATTGCAGTGGGTGCCTGTAGTCCCAGCTACTTGGGAGGCTGAAGCAAGAGAATCACTTAAGCCCAGGAGTTGGAGATTGCTGTGAGCTGTGACACCACAGCCCTCTACTGAGGGTGACATAGTGAGACTCTATCTCAAACAAAACAAAACAAATCAAAAAATCCTAACTTGCAAAGAGAAAAAAAAGAATGGACAGAGAAAAGTGTAAGATATGTGTCTGGATGCAGCAGCTCAGGCCTATAATCCTAGCATTCTTGGAGGCCAAGGCAAGTGGATTTCTTGAGCTCATGAGTTCCAGACCAGCCTGAGCCAGAGCAAGACCTCATCTCTAAAAATAGCTGGGCATTGTGGTGGATGCCTGTAGTCCCAGCTACTCTGGGAGATAAGGCAGGAGGATCACTTGAGCCCAGCAAGAGTTGGAGGCTGCAGTGAGATATGATGATGGCACCACACTCTAGCCTTGGGGGCAGAGCAAGACCCTGTCTCAAAAAAAAAAAAAAAAAAAAAAAAAGGAAAAGGAAAGAAGGAAGGAAAGAAAAGGAGAAGGGTAAAATTGCAAATACCCACAATTAGAGTAGCAGAAGGACACGAGAGAAAAAATGAAGAAGTAATAATGTCTTGGGACATAATGTTTGAAAACTTCCCAAAACTGGTAAGACATCAACCCATAATTCTACCAAAACAGATACACAAAAAAGGTTAAGATTGCCTGATAAAACTCTACAACTTATTTTACGAACCCAGAATTATGGGGTGAATTATATCTCCCCAAAATTCATATGTTAAAGTCTTAACCCCCAGTACCTCAGAATGTGGCTTTATTTGAAAATAAGTTTGTTGGCTCAGCGCCTGTGGCTCAAGCCACTAGGGCGCCAGCCACATACACCTAGGGTGGCATGTTCGAATCCCCAGCCCAGGCCCACCAAACAACAATGATGGCTGCAACAACAACAAAAAAAAAAATGGCCAGGCATTGTGGCAGACACCTGTAGTCCCAGCTACTTGGGAGGCTGAGGCAGGAGACTTGCCTGAGCCCAGGAGTTGGAGGTTGCTGTGAGCATGATGCCATGGCACTCTACCCAGGGGGATAGCTTGAGGCTCCATCTCAAAAAAAAAAAAAAAAAGAAAAGAAAATAAGTTTGTTGCAGACATAATTAGTTCAGATGAGGTAAAAGTGGAGTAGGGTGGGCCACTAATCAAAGATGACAGATGTCCTTATAAAATGGGAAATTTTGACCATAGATACAAACACAGGGAGAATGCCGTGTGGAGACTGGAGTTATGTTGCCACAAACCAAGAAACTATCAGAAGATAAAAGAAAGTGTCAGGAATGGCTTGGAATTCCTTGGTCTTTGGTTCCCAGACTGAAGAATGGAGTCTGTCCCAATCAGTGATAGATCACACACAGCTGCACTCAAGCAGTTCACATAAGCAGTCTTCATTCCAGAGGCTGAAAGACAAGGTGAAAGCACACCGGGTCCATCTCTGTGAGTGGAGAAGACCCTGGGGCCTTAACTCATCTCTACTGTTAGATTCTTATGGCTAATGACGTGCTAAGTAGTAGTAGGAATATTCTTTATTTTTCTTAGAAAGAACAGAGGATTTCTTAGAACTCAGGGCCCTCCCCATTTCTAACTTTATAGGGTCATTTCCAGGGGTCGTCATGGCAATTTTAAACAGTTAAGGCACTGGTGGGTATGATTTTTACCCTGCTAATGAGGCTAATTGGGACAAAAGATCTCTGTGGGTTGGTTCTGCGCATGCCTCAAGCCTGAAAAAGTCCCTAACCTCAAGATTCCTGCTGTCTTGGGTTAAGTGCTACATGTCCATAGATGTTCACTGGGCTCCTTGAGTGCGCTCCCCTTCTGTGGTGACGGCATTAAACTATGCGGCCTGCACCTGCTATCTGTCCCTAATAAAATGACTGTAACAGATCCTTCCCTAGTGCCGTCTGAGGGAGTATGGCCCTGGGTGTAGGAGACACCTGAAAAGAAACACCTTGGTGATAAGGGATTGGGGAAGAGATTTAACATCATTTAACACCGTTGGTCTCTCATTAAAGAACACGAGAACAGGTAAGAGCACGAGACGGGAACACATACATCATTGGTTAGCAGCCTTCACACCTGTGGCGTAGATGACCATGGGATTACTTCTATAAACAGCGTCCAGAGAAGTTAGTTGAGGTTCCCCCTTTGTCTCCACTTCTGGCCTGGGGGACGCCTGATCGGACCTCCCCTACTAAGACTGACAGACTGCTGCTGAGAGATTGCTGCAGAGATGCTCACTCCTACTCATATTGACTGTGACTTCCAAGGTGCTTTGGCCCCCGAGACCTGAATGAGACAGACCCAGAGCAAAAATGTATAGCAGTCCGAGTCCTAACAGTTTAATGGGTTGGGGCCAGAGACATTGATGACAACTTGATTTCGGACCTCTAGCCTCCAGAACTGTGGAGAATAAGTTTCTGTTCTTTAAATTCTTCCATTTGGGATTGGCGCCTATAGCTCAACCGGCTAAGGCGCCAGCCGCGTACACCTAAGGTGGCGGGTTTGAATCCCCAGCCCGGGCCAGCCAAACAACAATAATGGCTGCAACCAAAAAATAGCCGGGCGTTGTGGCAGGCGCCTGTGGTCCCAGCTACTTGGGAGGCGGAGGCAAGAGACTCGCTTTTTTTTTTGTTTGTTTTGTTTTGTTTTTTGAGACAGAGCCTCAAGCTATCCCCCTGGGTAGAGTGCCGTGGCATTACAGCTCACAGCAATCTCCAACTCCTGGGCTCAAGCGAGTCTCTTGCCTCCTCCTCCCAAGTAGCTGGGACTACAGGCGCCCACCACAA
>CAUYTI010110353.1:0-25654 GCA_963575145.1 Galago senegalensis | reverse complement strand
TCTCCCATTCTGAGGGCTGTCTGCTTGCTTTACTTACTGTATTCTTGGCTGTGCAGAAGTTTTTAGTTTGATCAGGTCCCAGTAGTGTATATTTGATGCTGCTTCAATTGCCTGGGGGGGTCATCCTCATAAAATATTCTCCCAGGCTGATTTCTTCAAGAGTTTTCCCTGCACTTTATTCTAGTATTTTTATAGTTTCATGTCTTAAGTTTAAATATGTAATCCAGTGAGAGTCTATCTTAGTTAATGGTGAAAGGCGTGGGTCCAGTTTCAGTCTTCTACAGGTTGCCAGCCAGTTCACCCGGCACCATTTGTTAAATAGGGAATCTTTTCCCCACTGCATGTTTTTAATTGGCTTATCAAAGATCAAATGACGGTAAGTAACTGGGTTCATCTCTTGGTTCTCTATTCTGTTCCATACATCTACCTCTGTGTTTTTTTGCCGGTACCATGCTGTTTTGATCACCGTCAATTTATAATATAGTCTGAGGTCTGGTAGCGTGATTCCTTCTGCTTTGTTTTTATTTCTGAGTAATGTCTTGGCTATTGGAGGTTTTCTTCTGATTCCATATAAAATAAAGTATTATTTTTTTGAGATCTTTATAGTATGACAGTGGAGCTTTAATAGGGATTGCATTAAAATTGTACATTCCTTTGGGTAGTATGGACATTTTAACAATGTTGATTCTTTCTAGCCATGAGCATGGTATGTTTTTCCATTTGTTAACATTTTCAGCTATTTCTTTTCTTAGAGTTTCATAGTTCTTTTTACAGAGATCTTTCACATCCTTTGTTAGGTAAACTCCCAAATATTTCATCTTCTTTGACACTACTGTAAATGGAATAGAGTTCTTGACTATTTTTTCAGCTTGACTATTGTTGGTATATATAAAGGCTACTGATTTGTGAATGTTGATTTTATAACCTGAGATGCTACTTGATCACTTCTAAGAGTTTTGTAGTCGAATCCCTGGTGTTTTCCAGATATACAATCATATCATCTGTGAAGAGTGAAAGTTTAATCTCTTCTGATCCTATATGGATACCCTTGTTTGCCTTGTCTTCCCTAATTGTGATGGCTAAAACTTCCATTACAATGTTAAAGAGCAATGGAGACAATGGGCAACCTTGCCTGGTTCCTGATCTGACTGGAAATGATTTCAATTTAACTGTATTCAGTACGATATTGGCTGTGGGTTCACTGTAGATGGCCTATATCAGTTTAAGAAATGTCCCTTCTATGCCAATTTTCTTAAGTATTCTGATCATGAAGGGATGCTGGATATTATCAAAAGCTTTTTCTGCATTAATTGTGCTAATCATATGGTCTTTGTTTTTTAATTTGTTTATGTGATGAATTACATTTATAGATTTATGTATGTTGAACCAGCCTTGAGATCCTGGGATAAAACCCACTTGGTCATGGTGTATAATTTGTTTGATGTGTTGCTGGATTCTGTTTGTTAGGATCTTGTGGAATATTTTTGCATCAATATTCATTAGTGATATTGGTCTGTAATTTTCTTTCCTTGTTGAGTCTTTTCCTGGTTTGGGGATCAAAGTGATGTTTGCTTCATAGAACATGTGGGGTAGTATACCTACTTTTTCTATATTATGGAAAAGGTTAAGTAGTATAGGTACTAGTTCCTCTTTAAAGGTTTGGTAGAATTCTGACATGAAGCCATCTGGTCCCGGACTTTTCTTTTTAGGGAGATTTTGTATAGTTGATGCCATTTCAGAACTTGATATAGGCCTGTTCAATATTTCCACTTAGGCTGAGATGTTTAGATGGAGAAAATATAACTTAGAGGGAGAGGAGATGTGGAGATAATGGCTGTCTTTGCATATCTGAATGTTGTCACATGGATGAGAGAAAAGATTGTTTTATTCCTGAGGGCAGAAATCAAGTCAAATTGTTGCAGATTTTGGGCTCAATATGAGGAAGAAAGAGCTCACAATGAAGACTGCCTCAGAATGGATTAAGTTGTCTCAAAGTGGATTAAATGTCCTGGCAAAGCAGTGTGACCTTCTGAATGTGCTTAAGCAGAAGCTGGGTGACCATCTGGTGGGTCATTCCAGTGAGAGTTCCTGCCCTGGGTAGGATTTGGGAGGCAATGACCTCTAGGCTTCCCCATCTCTAACAGTCCATGGTTTCATGCTGGAGGGATTGTGAAGCAGCAGCCCCAGAGTTTGTTTATGTCAGTGCTGTTTGAATCTCATGTCCCACTGGGGGATTCTGAGAAAGCCTGGGAACTCCACCGCTCCCGCGGCTAATGGATTTCCTTCCTCACATAAAGAACATTCTACACCTCCAAGGCCACAGCTGAACTGAGTATTCAAAAGATGAACAGGTAACAAAGCAGTCACAAGAGACCTTGTCAGTTGCAGAACGTTCAAGAAGGGTTCTTCTGGTCACAATGTTCTCACTGGGAGGGCTGGCAGAGGTCAGTCAGTTAACTTTGCTCTCAATTTAGGAATCCCATCTACAGAAGGAAATGGACATGTCCTCCCTGATTTGTGTCTCTTAGGGCTGTCGTACATAAGGAATTACTTAGGTGGAGCTGACACCTGCTTCCCTGTAACTTTCAGTTATTGGGCCTTGTCTCCTCTTTGGATCAGCACAGAAAAGGATCCCCTTTTGCTGGTAGCTAGAGTCTTTCACATATTTGAGGATGCCACGGTTTCTTCATGAAGACTTGCTCTCTTTGAATTAATACCCAAGTCCTTCCATGAACCTGTGGAGGCCACCGTCCCCAGCAACATCGTCATCTTGGATGAGGGCCCGGGGCTCTGGCTATCTGTGCCTTGTCTCCCCTGTGCCCCCACTGGAGAGGATTATGCATAGAGAGGAGGACTAGAATTGGGTCTGGGCAATAAATAATTCCTCATGGGGAAGGGTGGGGACTTCGGGAGTGTGTTGAGGGGGGTCAGAGGAAGTAGAGGCGTGGCCCAGTGAGGGGTGCTGGTGAGCCTAGACTCGACAGGAAGATGACCTGACAGCTGGGCCAGCCACAGGTGGGATCTCCTCCCCGTTCTGTGTGATATGAGCTTATTTTACAGGTCAGCAGAGTAAAGATGATGAAGGCATTAAGTTGGTGTTGGACCAACTGTAGTCTGTATCAAACATTGCTGTATTGAATCTAAAAAAGCATAGCACACCCACACTCCAAATGAAAGGAGTTAAGTGTTGTGACAAATACGACACTCCCTTTGGAAACATCTCTGATCTCCAGTGGGTCATTGAAGGCCTTGTCATCCCAATAGCATGAAGAACCACTGAGGCCTTGGTGCCTGCCTTTTTCCTGGGTATCTGATGCAGCGCCTTATACCATGAGCCTTTCCCAGGCCTGGCTCAGGCCAGATGGTGACTGGCTCTGTCAAAGCACATTCTGGGCTTCATTCTTCCCTGGAAAACTACGTTCTCCCAGTGAGCCCTCCTGACCACACTGTGCCTGCAGTAGGGGCCAACTTGGTATATGTCCTGACTTCCCCCTGTAGGAATGACCAGCTGCCCTTTCCCTAAACTCTAGAAAGGTTTGGTTTTTTTTGAATGACGGGTTAAGGATTCTCTGCAGGTGCTGGCTTGGAAAGAGTTGCTCATGCAAATGAAGAGGGAGGTTTTGCTACCAGGACTGAGAGTTCTATAAACTCCACAAACATGAATACTTTCAGAACAATGAGGCATCCTGGGGGGACGAAAGGTAACTTTATAATGTTACATACATACACTTTTCGTGATAGTCAGTTTTGGTGAACTGACTAACACCACTCACCATATGGCAGTTTTTTTTTTCTTTAGATTTTCCTAAACAAACTTCTAGAAATAGCCTCATGGCTGATCCCTAATTGTATTTTCTAACAGAGCCATTCTTCTTGTGCAGATAACAGTCTGTGTAACCTGCTGGATCTTGCAGCTCCACAGGCTTTGGCACCAGAAGGAGTTGAGGGGGATTGCAGAATTCACTCAGCATGCAGCTTGCTGTCATTACCACGGTGATAAATTTGCTGGTTTTGGCCTGGGTTCCTGGACACATCCTCATCCAGAGGTATGGAAAAGAGATGAAACGGAAACAGAGAACTCCCCGCCTGAGGCAGGAGACAGTCTAGGAGGGAAGCAGGGAGCCCAGATTGGGGTTGAAAACCAAAAGGGCAGGGGAGGGAAGGGAAGCCTTGCTTGTAAGAGGTTGTTGGCAATTAGCAATTTTTTAATCCATTAATTTACCACAGTACATGCTAGAAAAACCTTCTACGCCTTTCTCACTCCTTAATTGATAGAGTGGAGATGGCAACAGGGGGCACAGCCTGCAATAACTCACGGGAAAGCTCTAGAGATGTGAGTGACCTTGCACACATCCATGCGCAGGTGCCGTCCTGCTGGGCAGGTGCGTGGAGGTGCCGTCCTGCAGGGCGGGTGCGTGGAGGCGCTGTCCTGCAGGGTGTGTGTTTTTTCTGTTGCCAAGTAGTTCATAGGAAAAGTGTCATCATCATGCAGAAGGAAAACCGAGTTTTTACATTTACATTCAGTCTTACGGATACAACCGTTTTCCTTAAGCTTTGTTTGGTATACGTGCTAGTTGGAGCTTGTCCTGGGCCAGCCAGCCAGTTTTCACTGATGACTCCCCAGTATGCAGGCTGTGCCTGCAGTTTCCGTGATGCCATGCCTCACTGAGGGTGTTTATGTTGTTATCAAGCCAATAAATATTTATTGCTCTTCCACTGTGTATGCATTTTTCCTTCCATGCCTCATGCCCTATTCTCATTTTGCTCTTCTTCCAGCAGGCGCACATTCCGATTGGCTGCATGTACCCTTTTATCGTATATGGTCTTACAATTTGCGTTCGTTTTCTGTGTAGCTTTTAAGCTGCGGAAGTACTGTTGTGCTACAGAGCTCGTTCTGTCCCTTACTTATTTACTGTGTTTGTGACGTCTACCCAGTTTGCTACACGTGCATCTAGTTCCTAATTTCTTACTGCTACATTCCTTCCATAGCAGGTACCCCAACATTGTACTTTCATTCCCTATGGCTGAATAACTGGATTGTCCCCCACCACTGCCGACAGAAATGGTGCTGTGGTGACCACAGAGTCTTATAAGTCTGTGAGAAAAGTCCTCTGCGGGGTCTCAGTAGATCTGAACACATAACTTGAGTGCTGCTCTTCATAATAATCGAGCTAGTCTATATGCCCAGGGCAAAGATCTTAAAGTATGTTGAAGATACTCAAAGAAGTGTGAAAGCGTATGTTTTCTTTAAAAAAAAAAAAAGAAAAGAAATCATGCACCAAATAGTTGTAAATGATGTAAGAATAGGTGGGTAGGAAAGTAATTTTGAAATGAAAAATCGTCATTGAATCAAAAAGAATACAACAGAGGGACTAAGGAATCAAAACCTAGATTAGGCAAATTTCAAAAGTGAATTTAATGGGAAGATGGTGTGGACAAACTCACCCTAAACATAGCACTGAAAGCCAAAGAAACAACAACGGGCAATCTCAGAGAAGAAATTGATAAGAGTTCATCATGTTGAATAAAAATTCTAGAAGGGAATAGAGGCAAATGGTCAAGAAGCAATATTTGGGGAGATAGCAATTGGGATTTTCCACAAGAAAACCATAAACGCTTAAGCTGAAAGTGCACTTTGACTATTGAGCAGGATAAATAAAAATAAATCCACCCCCAGACATCCAGACATATCATAGTAAAGCTATAGAACTTCAGGGAAAAAGAACGGCTATTCACAGCTTCCAGGAAACCTGCAAAGGGCAGACTTAGATGACGCCTACTCCTTAATGACAACGAGAGGGACCAGGAGACAATAGGGAGAAATACCTGACTTGAATGTTATTCCTAGTCAAACTATCATTCAGAGGTGAGGGCACAGTAAAGACACCATCAGTCGTTAAAAAACAAACACAAAGCACAAACCACCCACTGGCCCTCCCTCTAACTGAGAAGCAGCCAAGCCCGGAGGACAGGTGGTGGACTGTGGAGCCAGGCTCCCTGGTCTGTACACCAGCTGGGCTGCTTACTGTGCAACCTCGAGCAAGGTACTGAATGTCACTGTGCTTCAGTTTCTGCTTCTGCAAAATGGGGATTGATAATAGTATCTGTTGAGAGACTTGAATCAAGTCACCTATGTAAAGGGCTTAGCAGAAAGCCTGGCATAGAATGAGAACTATGGAAGTGTAAGAGTTGTGGGTATGATCAGCAAGAAGAAAAACACCCAGAGAGATGTGGAGTAAAAGAAATGATAAGCATAAAATGTGAATTAAACATTTGAGTAAAAACATTTAGCACTGGCCATAAAAAACCTCAGTGGATGCGTGTGTCTGAAAACTAAAATTTTAAGCAATAATTATGATTGGAAATAAAGTGGTGGGGTGTTGCATGGGGTGTTAGAATAAGCTATGACCCTGGATGTGGTTGTGAGGAGGATATAGTTGGAGTGACTACGGACATTGTTATAATTACTTTTTAACGTTAGAAGAACAAGAACATACGCTATAGTAGCCAAATCAATAGAAGACCAGAAAAAAGGCGGGGGAGGCACCTAGTGGAGAAAGAATACCAAAATCTTGATAGTTCCACAGAAGGCAGCAAAGGAGAAAAAAAGGAAGTGAAGAAAAGAATGGGGGCATAAACAACCCTGTGTTTGGCCTAACAAACAATGGCAAGAGGCTTACACGTACACGTGTGCACACAGAACTGTATTGTGAGCAAGTGTGTGTTTTTGGGCACACACAGAGGGAGCCAACAAATATGTGTACATCCCCAGGAAGAAAACAGCAACTGCATTAAATCTGTAATACTCAAATCACAGCTGCCTTCTCCAGTTACTCCTCCTTGGTTGTCACTGGAGATTAGATATTACAGTTTTAATACAGTTTTTCCCTTCCTTAAGATCAGTAGGCACTTTCTGGCACCCTCTGTGTCTATGTGGCCACGTGGTCGTGGCAGTTATACGAGTGGACATCTAACAGCTGTTATGACAGGCTACGGAGGGTGGAAGTGGGCGGAGGATGAATTGGGTAGGAGAGGTGTGGCCAACCAAGATTTAAAAAAAAGAAACTGTGCTTTAATAAGAGTCTATGATTTTTGGTTTATAGAAAAGTGTAATTTGTGTGTATTTATGAGTATAAAAACACAAAAAATTAAAAACCCACTACCCTTTCTTGAGAGGGAAACGAGATGTTACCATCAGCTTACTATAAGCATGCTGAAAATTGGGCTGTGGCACCTGCCACGCATGTAATGTCATCTGTCACGTGTGCTGACTGGAATACTTACAGCCCCAGTCTCAGCGACAGAGAGGTGGAAAGGGGGAGCGTTTCAGTGTCAGATTGTCTGGCAGAGCTCTGTTACTCACCCGTAGCCTCTTGAGAAAGGGCAAAGGTGGAGAGTAGGGAATGAAGGGAAGCCCAAGGCAGCAGCAGCAACCCAAGGGACTGCCACTGGCCTGGGGGCCGGGGGCGCGGAGGCCTGTGAGCAGCCTTCTGCCCTTCTTGGGATCAGGAAGATAGGCCCATCTCCGGGTTCTCAAAAGAAAAAGGTCCAGTGATGGAACACAGAGTGGGAGACCAGGAATGGTTCAAATGCTGGGCAAATATTTTCAAGACTTCCTATTCCAAAATGACATTTCGATTCTTCAGAATTCAAGATTCTTCTCCTATTTAGTATGCTAAATATCATATTTGATAACAGAAGTTACAGAGAGAGAGCACAAGGCAGCTCATTTTAAAAAACGTCAATAATTTCAAGAAAAACATTGGAACTTGCCTTGATTTCTCCTATGGGAATTTTTTCAGCGCTCCCCATCACCTTGGCCCTGTCTCGTGGAGGGGGATGTGACCAGTAATTTATGAGCATTTCAGCACAGGATGAAAACACCAGACAGTAGTCTTGGCATTCAAGACAGCTCCTTTCTTATTATCAGGATAGTACATGATGATCACATTTTGGGGAATGCTCTCACTTATAAAAAATGAGCAAATTATACCATATCTGAGAGACCCAATTTCTTTTGCTATGGAATATTCATCCAGGCTACCCAAGTAATCAAAATAGTACAAGACTAGCATATTCTGTCTGAAGCGTCGGCATTTGGCTATTGTATATGCTTAATTAAGCTAAGAAGCTTACTGATATCACTATTCCAGTATGTGATAATATTACATAAACATATTCAGAGAATTAAGTAAATAAGCACATTTGTAAAAAGCTCAAACAAATGTGGAGATGCAAGTAGGTGAGCATAAGGAAAATTTTCAGCTCAGCAAGCAGCATGAATTGTTAAATACTAAACATCTCAGGGAGCGTAAGGCTCATGATGATGTTGGCATCTATTCAAAAGATGTTACTTTAGATGCTTCAAAGTCCTTATCTCAGCAAGGAAGGGATATAACAGCTTCCAAGGCCTGCCCTGGAGGAGTAGCTGCAGTTCACAGTCATTCTTTCTGTTTGAAGATGTGGTTCTGGTTGCCAGAAATGCTGTCTGGGGCGAGGGCAGGGCCTGTGTAGCTGTGGCCTCTGACTTCCATCCTTGCATCCTCAGAGGTAGCACAGGGGACACTCTCAGGGGCGCCTGGGAGCACGCAAGGCTCCTCTGCTCCAGTGTGGTTGAAAAATGTATATTCTATTTGTTCCTACGTCCCTCTATTCATGATGGACTCTGCTTTGTCTTCTCACTAACTGTGGAGGTAGAGAGCAGAGCTCACTAAGGATTATGAAATCAACCCCAAAGGACTGTGAGGTTTGATTTTGCAATATATATATATAGTTTTTAATATTTGGATAACAACATCAAAACAGTGAGTTTTCTATGCCTTTTTGATATAAACAATAAACTCACTTTGAAATAAACCATGATTCTATTCACCTAATTTTATTTATTTATTTTTTTTCATGGGGTACAGTGTAGTGTCTTCACACACATTTTGACATACTTTCATCAAGCTGGTTCACATAAATTTCATGTTATTTGCATAGTCATTGTGTCAAAACCTTCACCTAATTTTAAATCAGCTACTGCTTACAAGAAAGTCAGTAGGAAGAAACATGCCCCAGCTAAGGTTCACTGCTGGTCAAACTTCCAGCTTGCCTGTAAAATAATTAATTGCCTAACACAGAGTTGGTGGTTTGTGATGTGGGAATTATTCTCCACCTGAAGAGGCTGAAGATTAGGAGAAACATGTCAGTGAGTTTGTGAATGAACACTACAATTGAATGGGAATGTTTTCAAAAGTCACTGAAGGTTCAAAGTCATGTTTTCTATGGTGCATGTGCATGTTGCTTCTTTCTGGTGCAATGGGCCAGGCTCTTTGTGAGGTTCCTGCATTCTGTCTCTACAGTTACTTACATGGGTGGAGGTGGGGAACAGGGTTGTGATGTGTTAGTGCAACTCAGGGGAGCCGTTCAAGAAAGCCAGACGAGCCTGAGCCCAGAGGAGGAGCCAGCAGGAACACTGGGATCATGGTGGAGGTGGGGAGCAGAGAAGGGTGGCTGGCCCACAGGGACAACTACACAGCACTGAGGGCTGAGCTGCAGGTGGGGAAGTGGAAAATGTCACAAAAAATCACATAGGGAACTCTGGGCCTGAAGTGATGGAAAGAATATGGGCTTTGGCAGCAGGAGGGTTGGCATTGTCACTTACCACCTGTGACCCTGGCACCGAATCTCTTTGAGCCTCAGTTTCTTCATTAAAATCGCCTGATAACACAAACCTGGTAAGGTTGGTGCAAGAATTAGACCAAATGGTCCTAAAGCACCCAGCACAGTGCCTGGCACGTTGTCGGTGCACAATAACTGGTGGCAGTAATGAGGGGGGTTAATAAGAGTAATGATTGTGAGGGGTGTCTGGGTTATAAAGAATGCCGCATGGAGGACTGAGAAAAGTCAACTCATTGCAATTGTTGCTAAGGCCGGGATTATACCGAAGTGTGGTGCGACATCTGCATTTACCCCTGTTCTCTTTTAGGAAAGCAACTTTCAGGCCTAAATTAACAAGCTATCATGGGCCAGTAGATGTCACTGAAGTTCCCCTATCCCCTCCCTGAGAGGGGGTGGGGAGGCAGTCCTGTGTCCTTGCAATAGTCCAACTCAGGGTTTCACAAAACAGAACTGTGACCCTTTGGCTCTCCCTGACCCCAACTACAACTTTTCACAAATTCAGTTTATATTTACTAAACCTTCTGGCTTCTGATCAGTTATTCACCCTCAACTTCACCATTACTTTCAGTGGTAATGGAGTCTTTCATATTCTGTGATCGTCAAATATGATTGATTTCTGTAATTAGAAGTAAATGGCTTTTTAATAAGCTTGCTTGAAATGCTGATGGTAATGGTCCTGTTTTCAGAGCCCGGGACAATTTCTATCTTTATCCTGTTATTTATTTATTTATTTTTCTTCCAGAAAACAACACTGGAGTACTTGCTCCTTTTGTTTCCTTGGTGGCTAAATATTTTCAAAATTCAAAGAGGAAGGCCAGAGGCAGAGACAGACTTGCCCATCACTTTGCAGATGGTATTTTTAAGAAATGACATATTTCAGGAAGAAGAGTTTTCCCTCCCTGAAACGGAGTTTTGCCTGCATGAAATTCAAGCACATGTGGCTCTATTTCTTACAGATTTCAATCACAGTGGATTTAAGCTGGCCATTTTGGAGATAAGTGGAGAATAAGGGAACATGAGGAAGTAAGATTAAAAAAAAACAAACAAACAAAAAAAAACAAAGCAGGCAGCAGAACCAGAAAGGAGGTTTGCACAAGGAACCTTTGGGAGAGATGAAGGGAGCTGTGGTGCACACAGTCGGAGCACGACACTTCATCCATGCAAATGGGTGAGCAGGAGTGGGGACAGAACATGGGCCAGAGCGCTGATGGCAGAGGTTATGGTGCTGTGTCTCCGAGGGATAATATCAGGAAGGCAGTGAACACTCAGAGAGAAGAAAAACAGACACGAGAAAGAAACTGCCACAATATGCAAAGATAAAAATAATTTACAAGCTTCGTGCTGAAACTTCAGGGGAAATCCTGAAAAACTTTTTGTGTGCAAGGGATGGTAAATGCAAGCTAAATATACAGAATCCATTATGACAAACCGAAGATGAATGAAATGTTATTATAGCCCTTTAGTATATTGGCCTCACTTTTGTTTTGGTGAATATAAAAACATTTGTAGGGACTTTCATAAGTTTATTTGCAAACTCAATCTTGTTTTTCACATAAAGGCTTAAACCCTAATTATGGCTTTTCCTATTGCAGACATATTCTGTTCCTTCATGGGACAGAAGGATGACTGTACCCTATAAATTAGAAGACTCAACAGTATACGTCCCAGCACAGCAATTGTTTACAACCCTCACTGCAGCAGAAGCTGGGTTCCTTCCAGCTTGAGGAATATATTGGTCATCAGCTGCTCCAGTGGTCTAACAAGTGACAGGAAGAGACCAGGCCTTCACATTCTTTGAACTTGGGAATATAAAATTTTCAGAATTAGGAGCAGCTTCTGCCTTCTATGGGAGAGTCTTGATACTATCTTTGAGGCAAACACAGCTCTGTTTGAGATAATCTAATCATTTTAATGGCCCATTTGAAGTCTGTACATGTAAGGTAAAGATCTACCATTATTTTTCAGGAAGCTCTAAAAATGAAATAACCCAAAGACAGGTAGGTGCTTCAAAGTAAGAGTTACATGCTCAGTTCAGTATTCTGTGTTCAGAAACAGATTGGGTGTTTCTTTAGCAGAACTATGTATCTACAGACATAGAGATTTTTTTCTTTTTAATTTGCTCATTCATTATCCTATGTCCAGACAGGACTGTTTGTGCTGGGATGGTTAATTTTATATGTCAACTTGTCTGGGCTATGGTGCTCAGATGTTTGGTCAAACACCAATCTAGATGTTGCTTTTTAGATGTGGTTAACATTTATTTTATTTTATCTTATTTTTCTGAGACTGAGTCTCACTATGTTGCCCTCAGTAGAGTGCTATGGCATCATAGCTCACAGCAACCTCCAACTCTTGGGCTTAAGCGATTCTCTTGCCTTAGCCTCCCAAGTAGCTGGGACTATAGGCACCCACCACAATGCTTGGCTATTTTCTTGTTGTAGTTGTCATTGTTTGGCAGGCCTGGGCCATGTTCAGACCTGCCAGCCCCCGTGTATGTGGCCAGTGCTCTAGCTGCTGAGCTATAGAAGCTGAGCCTGTGGTTAACATTTAAATGAGGAGACTTTGAGAAAAGCAGATTACCTTCCATAATGTGGGTGGAACCTATGCAATTAGTTGAATGCCTTAAGAGAGAAGAGACTGAAGCCCTCCAGAGGAGATGGAATCCTGCCTCCAGACTGCCTGTGGCCTTGACTCGCAGCATCAACTATTTCCTGGGTATCCAGCTGTAGGCTGCCCTGTAGCATTTGCCCTGTAGAATTGGAACTTGCCAACCCCTACAATCTTGTGAGCTGATTCCTTAAAATAAACCTGTCTCTGTGTATTTATGCACAAATCATTGGTTCTGTTTTCTGAAGAACTCTAATATACATGGTGCGGGTAAGCGTAGTCCAAGCATCTGCTCTGGCACTTTGGAAAGGGAAGGCCAACTAGGGTGGGAGGGACGTGGAGGCCCAGTCTTGTCCTCCTGTTGTGTGAATGGAGGTTCTTATCCAGGCATTGAAGGGTGCTCACAACAAGAAGGGGCACTACTGGTGTTTAGTGAGCTGGGCCTGGGTCTGTGAGAACTGTCTGTCTCAATAGGCCAATGGCAACTCCATTGAGAGAAATACCACTTTTGAGGAAAGACGGGACAAGTTGCTGGTCACTAGGGGGTGTCCTGCCTGGACTAGTAGTGTGCTCGTCATTTAAGACTGAATAGCCCAGAGTTCTGGCAAACAAACCACTATAAACCATCTGGTCAGGGCTGTGAGTCTGCAGAGCATGAACATGTAAACAGACAGGTGGGCCCCGAGTCCAGAGCAGGTGGCTGCTGGGAGCATAGCATGCCTGGCCAAGGGGCTGTGGAGGCTTCCAAGAGTGAGGCCCTGGAGCCACTGGGCCCAAGCTCTGCAAGAGCCCACTTCCAGAAGTAGCTTATAGTTACTCTCCAAGGAGCATTTCACTTAGCCTCAACCCTCTATCAATGTTTTAAGTCTGCCTTGCCTGGTTAGATGTGGTAATAGGGACACAGGGTCCTTGAGGCCTATGGTGGCCACCAGCAACGGTATCATCTGAGGACAGCTTGCCCAGCAGATGGCAGCCCCCTGCAGCATGGAGGAAGATGAGGAAGCCGGAGGGTGGGGTGGGGTAGAGGAGCCCAGGGATGTATTCCAAAGCATTTAAGAGGCAGTGCTTGGAGATCTGTTCAGGAACAGTCTAGGGACTTGTTTTGAGACCAGTGGATTAATTTCCAGCAGTAAACCAAGTAGAGACTTTAGCCATAATAATTTGGGAACCAAAAGGAGGCAACAGCCCTGTTTGGCTGTCACTGGCTGATGAGGCCTGGGACATATGGGACTCATTGGGAGAAGCCTCCTTTAACGCTGTCACCCCTCCAGGAACAAGAACGGGTGGCTTATAAGGGCAAGTGAGAGGCTAGAAGGCCGTGCAAACTGGAAAAGGACAGCATTCTTTCAGACACAGGCCGGGCGATTATATTCCTAAGTGATGCCAATCCTAACTCACAAACTGCTGAAGAAATGAAATCTGGCTAAATTTGTTCTTTTTTTGCCCTTCTCAAAAATATCAAAAGCTAATATTTTGCAGACAGCTTTATACTGGCCACGCTGGCCAGGCCCCATGAGGTCCAAAACAAACACACCTGATCTAGATTTGGTCAGCATTAGGAGGCCAAAGAAGAGGCCAAGGAATTACTAAAGGAATCTGAGGATTGCTCTTTATTCCAAAAGGCCTCAACTCGAAATAGCTCTTGCTTTGGAGCAGTCATGTGAGTATGTGGCAGGGAGAGGGGAGAGGGCTTATAGGGAGAAGATGAAGAATTCACTCAGCTTCACAGGAAAGCTTCACAGATTCTGACCTGTCACTGGCAACAGACCTGCCTCCTTCTTCACGGAGGCCAATACTTGTAACCTTTTCTCTCCGCAGTCAAGGGTATCAGCGTGTGTGCATGTGTGGCATGCAGTATCTGGTGAGAATCTCCCTCTGGGCCTCAGCATTTTGTCTGCTGGAGACAATGTAGGTGATGTAATGATTTTCTGTACCACAGAAATCATCACAGGAATCTCTTTTCCACAGATTGACTACATGTCAGCCAAATCATGTCAATGGTCCTTTATGAGTTGTTATTTTAACAACAGGAGAGTGTTTAGTGGAATTGGTGGTTTTTACCTGGATCTTAGGAAATCATCAGTTATGCTAATATGATGGGAGAGCGATGGGAGAGCTAAGATTTTCACATGCAGCTAGGAAAGAACTAAGTGTCTGGAAGGCAAACAGGTACTCCTAATTCCTAATGACGTGGCATTATCCATGAGGACAGCAGCTTCTAGGAGGCTGTCAGGAGGGCCTCTTCCCAACTCAGTTCCCTCAGGCCCAGCCTGCAGAATCCAGCTCCCACTCTCCTCCGTCTCTCCCTCACCGTCTGAGTTATTTCAGAGGGAAGCATCTGGTTACCCTCTATCTTAGTGTGGTTTCTCCTGGAATCAGACCATAGTGCAAACAGTTTATTTGGGAAAAGTTCCCTGGAAACACTGGGAAGAGTTGAGCGGTGAGATGGGGAGAAGGCAGCCAATAAAGGGGGTGACAGCGAGCCAGTCACCACCGGGGGGGGGGGGGAAGCTGGAGCTCAGTTCCCCGGGGGTAGGGGGAGCCTCTGGGAGTCCGTGGAGGACACACCTCAGTGTTGTCCCTCCTGTGGGGACGGGGAGCTGGAGGCCGTCCAACCTTCAACAATCCTGGGTTGAGGCCTCCTGGTGGAGGTGTTAATTCCCCAGCACCAGCCTGCTCCACTCGCATCTCTTGCATCTCTTGGATAGCCGGAAAATGCTCTAGGGCGGCAGGGGGGGTGCGGGGAGCGTGGGAGGTGCTAGCAGCGGAAGTCACCACGGGCAAGTTATGCAGAAGGATGCAGGCGGGGCTCTGACCGCATCTGCTCTGTGCCGTATTTCGTCTTCATTCTTCTGAAATACAGCACTACTGCCTACAGTTACTAGTCTCTAATAAGCAGAGCTAATTCTTTGGCGACTAAGTTAGCAAAGAGAGAGGCAAAGGAAATTAAACATTCTAGCTAGTGTACTGCTTGATTTCTTATAGGCCTGGCTGGTATTTTGAGGATTAGGTTTGTTTTTTGGCCTGGCAAATAGGAGTTACTGTAGCAGCCCATGGTTTCTACTGACCGTATTTTAACAAAAACCACATTGCCTAGACCTCAGCTCACATCGTTCATGCCTTGGGGAGCTATTCTCACTTACTGCCTCAATTTTCCTTTTTGGAGTGACACCTTGGAAATGCAGCTCTGACATCGAAGCTTTTTAACTCTTTTTCATTGAGATTAGCAGTGATAGTAAGTGATATTTTAACCAGCCTGGGCAGAAGTGGACACCATGGGCAGAGCAGGAGGAACTCAGGCCATTGCAAGGACTCCCCCTGGAACAGTACAAATGATGCATCTTCCTCAGGCCTGGGTCCCCGGCTTGTTTTACTGACTTAATGCTGTGCCCAGTAGAAGCTTGCAATGATTTAGGAAGTCAGGGAAGGCGTTTCTGGCTGCAGTAGCCTGATGAAATACTGTTATGTGGGGAGAGACTAAAAAATAATCAAACTGTCTTAAGTGGGATAGGGATCAGAAAATCTCCTGAGGCACATTTAAGAAACCCATAGATTTTTCTAGGTTGACCACAGAAGAGAAAATTGTACCATAGATGATTATCTCAGGGAAAATGTCTCCAAATCTTTTATAGGACATTTATTTGTAGTGACTTATTATTCCACCAAAAAGGCCTGGCTGAGAAGCCCTACTGCCTGGCTTATGAGGGGCTCTGCAGAGTAATTACAGGCTCAGTCCTGGAGTGTTTGCATTTGCAAGGTAGTATCCAAGTTGTAGTTGAGTCCTTCACCCAGGAAGCTTGCTATATAATTCTACACTGTACCTGTTAGGTGGGAGCTTACAGAGTCCCTTTCCTCCCTCCTCCCTTCTTGAATCTAATTGTGATTTTCTCTTTGTGGGCCTATAGTTGTTCATCTACTGGTTTCAAATTAGTATTGAGTACATGGGATGCTTGCTTTTCCATGCTTGAGATATTTTACTAAGGAGAACGTTCTTCCACTCCTCTAGGTAAATGCAAAAGATGTAAAGTCTCCACCTTTGTTATGTCTGAATAGTATCCCATGGTATATACCACGGTTTATTAACCCATTCATGGGTTTGTGGGCACTTGGGTCGTTTCCACAACTTTGTGATTGTGATTGAACTGCTATAAACATTTGAGTACAAATGCTGGAGGAAAGGATCTCTATTTAATAAATGGGAGAATGGTTTAGCCGCGTGTAAAAACACTGAAACTGAACCTGCACCATTCACCTCTTACAAAAATAAACTCACACTGGATAAAAGATTTGAAATGATAGAAACCCTAGAAGGAAGTGTGGGAAAACTCCTAACAATATTGGCCTGGGGAAAGATTTTATGAAGAAGACACAATGGGCAATTGCAGCAACAATAAAAATAAATAAATGGGACCTGATCAAGCTAAAAAGCTTCTGCACAGCTATGGAAACAATAAACACAGCAAAGAGATGACCTTCAGAGTGGGAGAAGATACCCACATGTTACAAATCTGACAAAGGGCTAATTACCAAAATCTACAGAGAACTAAAGCAAATCAATAAGAAAAGTATCCTATCTTCTTAATACGACAGCTTATAAGTATCCTGAGGTGGGAGACTCTCCTTAGCAGAGTGGGTCTGTGCATTTCCCACCAGGCCTCAAACTTAAAAGATGCACACAAAGGGCTGAATGACTAACCCTAAGACCTAGAACGTGGTGGGGACCTGTCGCCTTAATGCCACATGTAGTCTTCTGGGTCCTTGAGTATGACCTTTTGACTGGATTCACATTTTACAGAACAAATCCTTTTATTTTTATTAATACATTTTTGTTTGTCTCTTATATTTTTTAAATGAACATATTTAAAATACCAAAGAATAACATTAGTTTCAATGAAATATTCCTCCCAGATTGATTGGCATAATTAGAACATGAGTAAGCCATAAGGGCTAAACTGACAGCTGCTACACTCATGATTTACTTCTAACCTCCCCCGCCTGACTGATGCTACTATCACGTGCGGCTGGTTGGTGAGAGTTTATGGGGGTGAAGCATGCAGTCTGATAGCAGCTTTTGAGAGTGATGCACTGTGTTTCCATTGGAAATATAATTTGTAAATAGTTGCACAGCTCAACAGTATTTTTTAATTCTGTCTGCTTAGCAGCCCGTCATGTCAAAGAGGACCAAGAGAATGTGGAAGGAAGAAAACAGATTTTTTAAATAAGGATTGGAAATTACAATATTATCTTGTTTCTGATAAAGATAAGATGGTTTGCTAGCTTTGCAATACAGCAATATCAACACTAAAGAAATTCAATGCTTATCACCACTTTAACACTTGTAAAGACCACAAATCTTTTAAATTAGAGTGAGAGGTGTGAAAGATAGCATTGCAGGAATTAAGAGATGAAAAGGAAAAAAAGCAAAGGCAATTCTTTAAAGCATCAATAAGACCTGGAAATAATGCCACTGAAGCAACTTATAAAGTAGCTTATATACTACTTGGAAAAAAAATGGATGTAGAAATTGTGAAAGAATGCATTGTCAAAGAATGCTTAGATCCTGATAACATTTCAAAGTACAAACAGCTGTCTCTTTCAAGGAGAACCTAACTGATCAGCAGCATGAATTAGCCTTCAACAGAACAATTTCATGCAATACTTCAAAAGGAAAATATGTACAAGGTTGGACAATTAATTTCATGAACTCATCTTTGGAAAAGTACTATCTACCTCTGCTGAATATCACTATGGTCCCTTTTTAGGTACTCCCCTTGGGAAGCTATGCACCAATACTACTAGTCTACCTTTCAAAGCAATTTTGGAACTCCTTTTTTTCCGGAAGGGCCACCAGAGCTGTCATCATTATTACCTTCGATGTCCTGAAGGTCATCAAAATGTCTTCCTTTAAATATTTCCTTTATCTTTGGGTAAAGAAAAAAGTAATTGAGAGCTAGATCAGGTGAGTGGGGAGGATGTTCCAAAGCTTTCTCACAGGTAGTGCTGTGCAAGCTGGTGCAGTGTCATGATACAAGAGCTGTGAGTTGTTGGTGAAAAGTTCAGGTCATTTTCATCTAACTTTTTCACACAGCCTTTTCAGCACTTCCAAATAGTAAACTGGGTTCACTGTTTGTCCAGTTGGTACAAATTCATAATGAATAAAACAGTTTATTCTGATACTAAAACAATTTAGCAACATCATTTTGACTCTTGATTTGGACTGATGGAACTTTTCTGGTCTTGGAGAATTGGCTGCCTTTCATTGTGCACTCTGATGCTTTGTTTTAGGCTCATATCATATGCTCATGTTTCATCACCAGAGATAACACAACCCAAAATATCGAATTGCCTCTCTAAAAGGTCTTGGCAAACTTTGACTCTCCTTTGTTTTTGTTCATTGGTGAGCTTCTCTGGGACAATTTTTGTACACACCTTTCTCATGCCAAGATTTTCACTTAAGATTTTCCTGTTTATTGATGTTTACTTGGTCTGCTATGCTTCTCACAGTTAGCTCACAATTTTGACGCACAATTTCATG
The DNA here is from genome assembly GCA_963575145.1 of Galago senegalensis. Classification (NCBI taxonomy): domain Eukaryota; kingdom Metazoa; phylum Chordata; class Mammalia; order Primates; family Galagidae; genus Galago; species Galago senegalensis. The sequence continues at coordinate 6,849 of CAUYTI010110353.1, read as the reverse complement.
AATTTTTGCAGATAGTTTCATCAGTTCTGCTTCTTCCTGGCTTCCCTGACCTCTCTTCATCAATGATTCTTTTTCTACCCTCAGAAAACCGTTACACATTTAATCCATTTGTACACTGGTGTTTTCTTCATGGCATTATCCCCATAAACTTGGACTAACAAACATGTCTTTGATTACATGTCCACTCTAGTCATGTCTAACAACAACAACAACAACAAAAAAAATCCATGTTTGTTTGTTGCTCTAGCTCAAGCTCCAACATTCTCACAATGGCACATAAAAATACACAAAAACAATAATGAATGCCATTCAGCAAGACACTGTCACACAGTGATGTGAACACAACTGTGAGACACTCATATACCAAGGTTATGAAACTTTACTGAGCTATTAAGTGCATGGTGGCAAGTTTGCAGACTTAATTGTCTGACCTTTGGTGTGTGTATATAAACAAAAAGCAGGATGTAGAGAAATTTATATCTGATTGTTTTTAATAATCATTTTTGTAAGATAAGCAAGCCAAGCCCCACATAAGAATGTGGATGTTGCATGAGCATGGAGAAAGGATTTGGAACATCAGGTTAAGGAGTAGGAACATTTTTGTTTGGCACTGGGTAGGCCTCAAAGGTTTCTGAGTGAGGTGTGAGGAAGAGAGAGATTTGACCAGAGCTGTGGCTTATAATCATCTTTATCATGACATCTTCACTAATTATTATCCGAAATTCTAATTTCAAAGCATCCAACTTCCAGTTGGCTGAGCTGTTTCCCTCACCGCCAAACACTGGTGTGTCTCTCTTATTTGGAACCATGGTCCTCCTATTCTTCTTTAGCAGTTGAACAACTCTGGCCTTGGCAGCAGTACGAGTCCACTTCGACTCTACTGTCCTTCCTCTATAGTCCTCCCTCCCTGGTATGGCCATCACTGCCTCGTTGCAGACTGCCTGGGAAGTTGCAGCCATGCCCCGGTTCATGGCTGTTAGGCCCAGGGCTCCCTGAGTTCAGCTCTGCCCCCATGGCCCTGGCCTGGCCTGCTAGGTGTCGGAGCTCTTTTTGCATCTTGACATTACCTTTCTTACGGGAGATAGTAAAGGTTTTGTTGTAGGTATCTACTGGAAGGGTGAGAAGCGAAACCCTTCACAACTCTTCTCTGATATCTATTTTTTCCTTTTTATGAGATTGCAGTATTTACTTCAAGGAACATATCATTTGTAACCTTCAAACATAGACCTGGCTTTGCTTTAGATTACTGGTGCAGGCAATTAATAAACTTCATGTCTTTCATGTCCCTTGCCTATTGAGATGTCCCTTGACATCTTTTTTCCCATTAAATTTATTTGGTACATTATCCATTTCCGTAGTCATTCCTTAATTATTTCCTTTTGTCTTCTAACAAAAGGGAGTACCCAAGGACCCTGGTACTCACTAATGAGTTTCTAGGTACTGCTACATTCCAATTATTTATTAGGAGGTTTTCTAGACTTTGGCATCATCCTAACGTGCTAATAAGTTGTTTTGCAAAACAGAATTAAATTTTAAAAATATTCAGGCATCATTAACGATGTCTTCAATAAAGATTAAATTAATAAAATCAGTCTTTACCTCATTAAAAAACATACATTTTGAGTAGTAAAATCATCAGACTCCTGGTCTAGTAAAAGGTTTAATTATCTGCATGTAGGGGTTGTTTATTCCTGTAGCAGCTACTCCAAGTCAAATCTGAAATTACCAGCCCCAATTTTAACCCATATATGTTTTAGGAACAATCTGTGGAGTGCGTCCAAGGTTACTTTCCATATTTTCCGTGGGCCAGTATTATGTGAGGTAAGGTCAATAACTCCTAATTTTGAACAACTTGGAAAATAGAGAAAAACAACTGTCCTAGGGTTCATCCAAAAATCTTAAGATAATATTAAAGCAAGTGACAGATAAAGAAAACATCTGCTACATAGCCCATAGATAAAGGCCCACTATCCAGAGGATACAAAGATCATCTAAAAATCAAAGAGAAATTCAGCTAACCAATGGGCAAAAATTATGAGATATGAGAAAGCACTTAATTTCACCAGCTGTTAGGGAAATGCAAATTAAAGCAATAGTGAAATACCATTTATTTTTGTTCCCTGACTTGCAAAAACTAAAATGGCCAATGTAATCATGTACAAGCAAGGATGCAGGGAAATGGGCACTGTCACAAGATGATGGGAGAGTATGAACTAATGTAACCTTTTGGGGAGGCAACTGGGGATTACTCAAGAAAATTAAATATATACATACACTGTTGCATCTCCCAGTTCTACTCCTAGGCATCTATTCCAAAGAAATATTCACATTTATACACAAAAACGCATGTGTTACTTTTGTAAGAGAGAAAAATTGGAAAAAAGTTAAATGTCTGCTACAAGAGAGTAGTTACATAGATCATAGTTTATTCACCATCAAAAATGGTGAGAGGCTGAGCACAGTGGCTCACATCTATAATCCTAGCACTGTAGAAAACCTAGGTGGGAGGATAGCTTGAGACCAGGAGTTAGCAACTTGGCAAGATCCTCCCTCCCCCATAAAAATTAGCCAAGTGTGGTGGTGTGCACCTGTAGTTCCAGCTATTTGGAAGGTTGAGGCAGGGGGATTGCTTGAGGAGTCTGAGGCTGCAGTGAGCTATGATGATGAGGCTGCAGTAAGTTATGATGATGCCACTGCACTACAGCCCTTGCAGACAACAGAGCAAGATCTTGTCTCAAAAAATAAAAAAAAAATAAATAAAAATAAAAACAAAAATAAACATAAAAAATGGCGACCAGCAGACCATTTAGACCATTGCTAAATGAGGACAGCAAGGTGCAGAATAACATGTACATTATAGTCCTATTTGTGCAATGAAACAAGGTATCTTTGTACTCTATCTATGTACAAATGAACAGAAGAGGATGGAAGGAGACACATCAAACTGAGAAAGTGGCTACTCCCTGGGGTATGCTTGGTACTGGGGGAGAACAATGAAGAGGGCTTTTATATGTTGATATGTATATTGATGTATTGTTTGAACTATGGCAAAATGCACTCATGAAACACTTCTGCAATTAGAAAGAGATAAAACTACGACCCTGAAGAATCCATGGCTTTCTAGCTCCAAACCAGGGAGAGGCTGTGGGCAGGAACGCTTGCACCCCTTTTGACTTAGTCCTTCTCCACCTCCCACCAACCTCTCTGCCTCCTTCCTTTATTGTCTTCCTGGGGATAAAGATGGGGGAAAGGCTTAATTCATGGTATCCCTTTCCTTCTTTTATTCATTAACTTGAACGAGAGAAGACAGTGACCTTCCCTGGCACCCACATGGTAGTGGCCTGATGCCTCTTTCTTAGTTGGGATGTGATTCTTTTTTCCTGCCATCTGACCAAGAACGTTACCCTTATAGCCCAATAGAAATGGGGGTTCAAGGTTCACCCCTTACTAGCTGTGTATTATTGGCATGCTTCTTAACTTTGCTAAGCCCCAGTTTCTTCATCTGTAATAAGGGGGCAATAATATTACCTCTATCAAAATTAGCTATCACTCTCATCGTGGAGACTCTGCCTCTTTCACTCTTGCAGCCTATAGTTTGTGCTTAGACACACCATGTCTGGCCAAGTGATTCTCTGTGTATTTCCAGTTGTCCAAGCATTGGCACTAGACTTTGGGAAGTCCCCGTGGCCCTTCTGGTTGTCTGCCCCTAGCTACTGTTTTAGTGTTGTTCAGGCAGGTGCCAGCGTCTTGCTGTTACACTTTCCCCCACACAAACTACCTGGGCTGGTCTTTTGTTTATGAGATGCCTGAGGAGATGTGCTCAGGAGCATTCTGCTTTTTAAATGTTATCTAATAGCAAATATCTACCTCCTGAAAGGGGAGTGTGGTGACCTTGAGGATGGGTGAGTGTCTGTGCATTCACTGTGTTTTATCCCCTCTTCTGAAGGTCAGTGCTTCTATGAACACAGCTTGTTGGTGGGGCTGTTCATTCACATTATAAAGCTTGCGTAAATACGCTATGCTACAGATTGTGTGTTAAAGCAATGGTGCCCAATCTTTCAGGCACCAGGGACTGGTTTCATGGAACATAATTTTTCCACAGACAGGGGGCAGGAAATTAGATTCTCACAAAGAGCTTGAAACCTAGATCCCTCACATGCACAGTTCACAATAGGCTTAGCACACTCGTGAGAATCTAATGCCATTCTGATGTGACAGGGGGCAGAGCTCAGGTGGTGACATGGCTGATGGGGAGCGGCTGTGAGTACAGATGAAGCTTTGCTGACTCACTTTCTGCAGTGTGGCCCAGTTCCTAACAGGCCATGGATCAATAGTGGTTCTCGGCCCAGGGGTTGGGGACCTTGTTAGAGAGCCAGTCTGGTCCAGCATGTGATGTTACCATGTGAAACCAGCTTGAAGATATCTCCACCTGAGTGCAGTGGCTGCTGTAAGGGAAGGGCTATCCCCACACTGTGTGTTCTCTGTTTTTAAAAGCTCTTGGTGTAGTTTAGCAGTGACTCATTTTCAGAGTGGTCAACAGTAGATACAGAAAAACCCTCTGCTATTTGTAACTCTTCCGTGTTCAGCATCACTGATAAGCTCCCGAACCCCATATTTGCCCAGGCTACGATTGTTCACCCTTCTAATCAATGTAAGACAATGAAACACACTTTTCCTCCTTAGAAATAAAACAACACGTTACCAACTATCTTCCCTTGGCAAATCAGTAGGGTGAGCCCAGCTCCTGCTGGTGTATTTAAAGATAATCTCTTTCTTTTTAGTGAGTGCTGAGAGAGCCCTCAGCCTGAGGGACCACCCACTTACAGATACACCCCTGTGGTTCTGCATCCATGAGTTTCCTGGTTTAAATAAAGTTGCCACTTTTCTGCAGGGTAAGTCTGATACCTAATAATAGTATCTGTTGGCAAGTTATTTTTGAAATACTTGGATGAAAATGATCATGTCAAGGATACACATTATTGTTAGAGATTAGAATGCATAAGCTGCCTTCTGAAAATCTGAAATGACTCTTCTATAAGGGGAAGGAATTTTATTTTAAGGCATTTCATTAAAACAAAATAGGTGTTAGGAAAATTGGTTATTTGAAAAATATTCAACTTAGAGCCTCAGCTTAGACAATATTCTACAATAAATCCTAAATAAGTTGAGTGTGAAAAATGAAACAATAAAAAACCCGGTAAGTAAATTTGGGAAAGTATTAAACGGATACTTGGCAATGAGCAACTCATCATCATTATTGTTACAATGACTGTTTCTAAGTACAAAGCAATGGAGGGACTCATAAAGGAAAAGAGCAATGGATTTGACTATATGAAAATAGTAATGCACCTGTAAATTATAATGTACCTTACAAAGACTAGTCACATTATTGTTGGTATAATGGTAAGGTGCTTCGTTGAGAACCTGGAAATTAAGGGATTTATCTCCTTATTAAAGTTGAACTAGAAATAAATCTTCACACAGCTTTCCATGAGATACAACCAAGAGGATGCTAGATGTCAATCATTGTGCCTACTCTACCTGTTCTCTGTTTAAAAGAGAAACCTTCCCACTATACCCTTTGCTCTCTAGGCAGTCACTTTGTAACACACAAGACCCCTCTTTTGTTCTGGCCACACCTTCCTGGATCAGTGGTGGGTTCTTGATCCAAAAAGAGCACATTCTTAATTAAGCCTGCTAGTAGTTGCAGTCCTGAAGGCCTAGAAAACATAAGTTGGGGCAGAGCTAAGAAGCAACCAAATAATTAGTTTGGTAGTCTTGGGGAACCTTCAAAATATTAAAGGATTTTTTGGGTACAGTTGGTACCAGTGCTAAACAAAGCCATGAGACAGTGGGCTGTATGGTCAACAACACCAGCAGGTGAACGGAAGAAAAGGCGATCAAGGGCATCCATATAGGGTCAGAAGAGATCAATCTTTCACTCTTTGCAGATTATATGATTGTATATATCTGGAAAACACTAGGGATTCTACTGCAAAACTCACAGACGTGATCAAGGAATATAGCAGCGTCTCAGGCTACAAAATCAACATTCATAAATTGGTAGCCTTCATATATACCAACAATAGTCAAGTTGAAAAAACAGTCAAGGACTCTATTCCGTTCACAGTAGTGTCAAAGAAGATGAAATATTTGGGAGTTCACCTAGCAAAGGATGTGAAAGATCTCTGTAAAGACAACTATGAAACTCTAAGAAAAGAAATAGCTGAAAATGTTAACAAATGGAAAAACATACCATGCTCATGGCTGGGAAGAATCAACATAGTTAAAATGTCCATACTACTCAAAGCAATATAAAATTTTAATGCAATCCCTATTAAAGCCCCACTGTCATACATTAAAGATCTTGGAAAAATAATACTTCATTTTATATGGAATCAGAAAAAACCTCGAATAGCCAAGACATTTCTCAGAAATAAAAAAGCAGGAGGAATCACGCTACCAGACCTCAGACTATACTATAAATCCATAGTGATCAAAACAGCATACTGGTACAAAAACAGAGAGGTAGATACATGGATCAGAATAGAGAACCAAGAGATGAACCCAGCTACTTAGCATTATTAGATCTTTGTCAAGCCAATTAAAAACATCGAGTGGGGGAAAGATTCCTTATTTAACAAATGGTGCTGGGTGAACTGGCTGGTGACCTGTAGAAGGGTGAAACTGGACCCACACCTTTCACCATTAACTAAGATAGACTCTAACTGGATTAAAGATTTAAACTTAAGACATGAAACTATACAACTATACAAATACTAGAAGAAAGTGTAGGGAAAACATTTGAAGAAATCAGCCTGGGCAAAAATTTTATGAGGAGGACCCCCC
>CAUYTI010110352.1:0-26176 GCA_963575145.1 Galago senegalensis | reverse complement strand
CAAATAAATCTAAGAGTTCAAGGTATTAATGCTGAGGTTAGGTTAAATAATTTATTTAGATCTTTTACCTTTGTTTGAGAAGTAGCTCTTACAAATACTAGTTTTGTGATGTCAGGCAATTTATTAATTTTTTTTTTTTTTGAGACAGAGCCTCAAGCTGTCCCCCTGGGTAGAGTGCCATGGCATAGCTCACAGCAACCTCCAACTCCTGGGCTCAAACGAGTCTCCTGCCTCTGCCTCCCAACTTGCTGGGACCACAGGTGCCTGCCACAGTGCCCGGCTATTTTTTTTTTTTTCCATTGCAGTCATCATTGTTGTTTGGCAGGCCCAGGCTGGATTCGAACCCGCCACCTTAGGTGTATGTGGCTGGCACCTTAGCCACTTGAGCCACAGGCGCCGAGCCAGGCAATTTATTTAAGTAGGCCGCATTTTTTCCTATCTGAAATTTTGGGAAATTAATTATACCTACCTCCTAGAATTGTTTAGTGGTTCTCAACCTGTGGGTTGCAACCCCTTTGTAAAAGTGAAAATACCTACTGCATGTCAGATATTTACATTATGATTCATAACAGCAAAATCACAGTTATGAAGTAGCAATGAAAATAATTTTATGGTTGGGGATCATCACAACATGAGGAACTGTATTAAGGGGTCACGTCATGAGGAGGCATTAGGAAGGTTAAGAACCACTGGGAGGGGTTAATATTTTAAAGTGTTTGGAATAGTAAGTATTAAAATCTCAGTTTTAATGGCTCATAAGAAAAGTTTACCAGTGGTACTTTTTCTGTTATACAGGGTGAACATAAAGTTCGTGTGCAATTTGAAATAGTTTAACACAGTAAATTGCACACGAATTTTATGTCTACCCTGTACTCATCCTGTATTCCATGTACTTATTTTTATATGATATAAGCACCTGTTAATTTTCTTCTAACATGAGAACTAGGATACTCACTTGAATTCACATCTCTCATGGCAAAATTCTTTGGTGGTTCAAGCATTACTCTCTTTTGTTTTTCCATTTATTTTTTCATTCTGCTATGTAAGTGTATGTGTTTTCTGAGCATTATTGAGATATAATTCATGTAACACACTTTTAAAAATGCATAACTCAATGGCTCTTAGAATATTCATAGTTGGGAAACCATCACCAGTAATTTTAGCAAGTTTTCATCATCTCAGAAAGAAATTCTGTATCTATCAGCAGTCATTCCCCATTCACTTCTTCTCTAGCCTCTGTAACTACGGATCTATTTTCTATCTCTAAAGATTCCCCCATGGTAACTTCATGTTTAACCATCTGGAGAATTGGCAAATAGTTTTACAAGATGTCAGCCCCAGTTTGTAATCCCACTAGGAGTGTATGACTTTTCCAATTTCTGCACATCTTCGCCAGTATTTATTATGTGCCTTTTGGCCATGGCCATCCAAGAGGTATGAACTGCCACTTCATTGTGGTTTCGATTTACATTTTCCAAATGGCTGGTGACAATGTTGAGCATCTTTTTATGTGCTTTTTGGTCATTTCTATATCTTTGGAGAAATTTCTGTTTTTATGTTTGTCCTTTTAAAATTGGGTTGTCTTTTTATTATTGAGTTGTAAGAGTTCTTTAAATACTTTGGGTACAAAATCTTTATCAGATATATGTGTATAACTTGTAAATATTTTCTTCTATTCTGTGTGTTTCTCTTTCATTTTCTTCACAGTGTTCTTTGAAGCACAAAAGTTTTTAATGTTGATGGAGTGCAATTAACCTATTTTTCATTTGTTGCCCACACTTTTGCTGTCGTACGTAAGGACCTCTTGTCAAATCTGAGGTCATAGAGATATGACCCTTTGTGTTTTCTTTTAAAAGTTTCTTAGTTATAGCTCTTATAATTATGTTTTTGATCTATTTGTGTATGAAATGAGATATAAGAGTCCAACATTATTCTTTTTTTTTTTTTTTTTTTTTGAGATAGAGTTTCAAGCTGTCACCCTGGGTAGAGTGCTGTGGCATCAAGCTCACAGCAACCTCCAACTCTTGGGCTCAAGTGATCCTCTTGCCTCAGTTTTTCTGTTTTTTAGTAGAGACAGAGTCTTGCTTTTTGCTCAGGCTGGTCTTGAACTCATGAGCTCCAACAATCCATCTGCCTCAGCTTCCCAGAGTGCTAGGATTATAGGTGTGAGCCACTGTGTCTGGCCCCAACATTATTCTTTTCCATGTACCAGCACTAAAGAATAAAAGACTATTCTTTTTCCCAGTGAATTGTCTCAATAGATTTTCCCCAAATTGACAAATGTGAGGATTTATTTCTGGACTCTAAATTCTATCTCAGTGCTCTGCCTGTCCACCCTGTATCACTCTATATGCCTACCCAGTACCACTCTATCTTGATTACAATAGCTTTGTATAATAGCATGTTTTGAAATTAAAATGTGAGATGCAAGTCCTTCAACTTTTTTTTTTTGCCTATGATTATTTTGGCTATTTGGGGTTTCTTGATTTTACATATGAATTTCAGATTCAGCTGCTAAATTTCTTCAAAAAGCTAACTGGGATTCTGATAGATTGCGCTGAATCTGTAGATCAGTTTGAGGACTATTACCATCTTTGCCATGCTAAGCCCTCCAATCTATGAATATGAAATGTCTTTCCATTTACTTAGGTATTGCTTAATTTCTTTTTTTCTTCCCTTTTTATTATTTTTATTTTCAAATATTAAGAAAGTTCAAATGTTTTAGGTTACATGGGTCATTTTTTTAAATTGTTGGGATTAATTGAGGGTAGAAAGAATTAGTTTACAATGATTTGTTAGGTAAACAAATGCATTTGTTAAGTAAAGTCCCTCTTACACGTGTGTCCCACTTCCAAGAAGTGTGCCATACGCTGTGACCCTCCAACCCCCTCTGTCCTCTCCTCTTCCCACTTCTTCATTCCCCTACTTTACCCTTTGTATTAGATCATCTACTGACCTCATAGTAGAATTGAGTACACTGGATTCTTGCTTCTCCATTCTTGTGATGCTTTACTAAGAAGAATATGTTCCACCTCCATCTGGGTTAATACAAAAGATGTGAAGTCCTCATTTTTTCTTTCTCATATTTATTAATGGCTGAATAGTATTCCATGGTATTCATATACCACAGCTTGTTAATCCGTTCCTGGGTTGGTGGGCATTTAGGTTGTTTCCACATTTTGGGGATTGTAAATTGAGCTGCAATAAACAGTCTAGTGCAAATGTCCTTATGATAAAAGGATTTTTTTTCTTCTGGGTAAATGTCTAGTAATGGGATTGTAGGATCAAATGAGAGGTCTAATTTGAGTTCTTTGAGGATTCTCCATACTTCCTTCCAAAAAGGGTGTATTAGTTTGCAGTCCCACCTTGTTTAATTTCTTTTAATAATAATATTTTATAGTTTTCAGAGTATAAGTTTTAAATTCTTCAGTTAAATATATTTTTTAAGTAATTTATTCTCTTCAGTGCTGTTGTAAATGAAATTATTTCTTAAGTTCATCTTTGGATTATTTATAGCAAACATGTGATTAGTTTTGCATATTTCATCCTACAACCTTGCTAAACTTGTTTATTATAATAATTTTTTTTACTTAATTATTTGGACTTTTCAATATAAAACTGTAATTTTTGAGCAAAGATAGTTTTATTTTTTTGGTTTCCAATATGAAGGTCTTTTGTTTCTTTTTCTTGCTTACCTACTCTGACTAGAACCTCTCATGTACATTCTTAAATAAAAATGATGAGAATGGACCTTCTTATCTTGTTCCTGATCTAGGGGAGGAAACCATCCAGTCTTTTACCACTGAGTTATGATGTTTGCTATGGGTGCTTTTATGGATGTTTTTTATCAGGATTAGTAAATTTCTTTCTATCTTTAGTTTGTTGAGTGTTTTTAATCACAAAAGAGTTTTGGATTCTGTCAAATGCCTTTTTGATACCTATTAATATGATCGGGTGACCTTTTTGTATTAAAATGGTGTATTACATTTTATAATTTTGGGAATAACATCAACATCATATTCCTGGGAAAAATTTCACTTGGTAATGGTATCTAATTTTTTTTTTTTTTGAGACAGAGCCCCAAGCTATCCCCCTGGGTAGAGTGCCGTGGCATTACAGCTCACAGCAACCTCCAACTCCTGGGCTCAAGCGAGTCTCCTGCCTCCACCTCCCAAGTAGCTGGGACCACAGGCGCCCGCCACAATGCCCGGCTATTTTTTTTTTTTTTTTTGGTTGCAGCCATCATTGTTGTTTTGGCGGGTCCGGGCTGGGGATTTGAACCCGCCACCTTAGGTGTACGTGGCTGGCGCCTTAGCCAGTTGAGCTATAGGCGCCGAGCCTGTAAGTTTTTTTTTTACATATTACTGAATTTAGTTTGCCAATATTTGGTTAAGAAATTTTGCATCTGTTTTAACAAGAGTCATGGGTTTTATTCTTTATTTTGTGATGTCTTTGGTTTTCATAGTAGGTAATACTGACCTCATATAATGAATTCAGAATTTAAAAAAATATTTTTTAATTTTTATATATACACATATTTATTAGGTTTCCACTTTTTGCCTTCACAAAATTAAAAAGGCTTAAAATTTAACAACAATAACAATGTTTAAGATAAGGACTAGAAACAAAAACCTCATAGAGAATGAATGAAGATAAATACATTCAAAAAAGAAATCCGATGATGGCTGCAAGGAAGTATTAAGCAATAATAATAATAGTAAAAAGAAAGAATAGCAAAGAAAGTAACATTTACATTGTCAAATAAGAGTATGTCTATTATAGAATTCTTTGACTCTGAGGTTCAGTATGGAGTCATCAATTAACTTCTTCTTATTTTTTTCCCATTAATAATTTCCTATTATTTTTTCAGACTTTGGGAATTTTTTTCTTCTCTAGTATTTTTGGAAGAGTTTGTGAAGAATTGATATTAATTCTTCTTTAAACGTTTGGTAGAATTTACCAGTGAAGCTACCATGGTCTGAGTATTTCTCTGTTGGAACTTTTTGATTATTTTCTCAATCTTGTCACTTTGAGTTTATTCAGATTGTCCTTTTTTACTTGATTCAGTTTTGATATTTTGTGTCTTTCTAATCTAAGAATTTGTCTAATTCCTCTGTTATCTAACTTATTAGCATCTTATTATTCATAGTTTTCCTTTATAATTATTTTTATTTCTGTAAGGTTGGTAGTAATATCTCCTGTTTTATTTCTGCCTTTAGAAATTTGAGTTTTCTTTTTTATTGGTTGTTCTAGCTAACAATTTGTCAATCCCATTTTTTTGGGTTTCATTGATTTTCTCTATTGTTTTCTATTCTCTATTTCACTTATTTAAACTTCTAATCTTTATTTTTTTTTATTGTGCCTTCTTTAAGTTCCCTTTGTCTTCTATTTCCCCCAAAGATTTATCTCAGAAGCTTAGTGTCTTCATCTTCTTTTTGAGATAGGCATTTATAGGTACAAATTTCCCTGTAAGTACTGGTTTGTCTGTATCCCATAAATTTTGTTATGTTGTAACTTCATTTTCATTCATCTCAAATTATTTTTTATTTTTATTTTTGATTACTTCTTTGACTTATGGCTCTTAAGAATATATTTGTTTAATATCCATGTATTTGTAAGTTTCTCAAATTTCTTTCTGTTACTGGTTTCTAATTTACTTCTATTGTGGTTAGAGCATATACTTTAGATCATTTGTATCATTTTAAATTTATTGAGGTTAATTTTTTTATTTTATGGTCCCCTGTATGGTCTGTCTTGGAGAATGCTTCACATGCACTTGAGAAGAATAAATATTCTGTTGTTGTGTGAAAAGTTCTATGTATGTCTGTTCAGTCTAGGAGCTTTATGATGTAGTTCATGGTTGTGTTTCTTTGTTACTTTTCTGTCTACTTGATCTACTCATTCCTGGAAGTGAAGTGTTAAAATCTCCCACTCTTACTATTGCATTTTCCATTTATCTCTTCATTCTGGCTGGTCTTTGCTATATCTATATTGGTGATCCATTGTTAGGTGCATGGTTGTTTGTGATTGCTCTATTCGTTGATGAATTTACACTTTGATTACAGGGAAATACTTCTCTTCTCCTCTGTTGGCATGTTTGTTTTAATATCTATTTGGTCTAATATTAATACAGCCACTCCAGGTTTCCTGTGATTGCTCTTTGCGTCACTTACCTTTTATATCATCTTACCTACCTTGAATTTATTTGCATCTATATTAGTTTGCTAGAGCTACCATAACAAAATACCACAGATGTGTGGCTTAAAACAACACAAACTTATTTTCTTGCAGTTATGGATGCTAGAAGTCCAAGATTAAGGTATTAGTGGGATTTTTTTTCTTGCAAAGTGTGTATGTGTTGGTGTACTTACATCTTATATTTCCTTAAGTCTCTGTTCATTTATCTCTTTTTCTTTAGACTGTATAATTTTTATCAATCTATCTTCAAGTTTGCTGATCCTTTCTTCCACTAGTTCAAATCTACAACTGAGCATTTCCGATAAATTTTTCATTTCAGTTACCATATTATGCTATTTATAATGTGTCCCCACATATCATGTACACCCACATTTTTGGCTGAAACTTTCAGGGGAAAAATAATTTTTAAAAAATTTTTAAGTTCAAGGCTGGGTGGAGTAACTCACACCTGTAGTCCCAGTCCTCTGGGAGAAGGCGCGGGTGGACTGCCCAGCTCACCAGTTGGAGGCCAGCATGAACCAGAGTGAGACCTCTTCTCTAAAAATAGCTAGGCATTGTGTCAGTTGCCTGTAGTCCCTGTTGCCTGTAGAAATGCTTGAACCCAGGAGTTTGAGTTTGCTGTGAGCTATGATGCCACAGCACTCTATCAAGGGTGACAAAGTGAGACTCTGTCTCAAAAAAAAAAATTTAAATTCAAAACTTAAAGCTTGCAGTGTATGAAAATCATTTTGACATTTTCTAAGGGATTTTTCAATAATTTTTTGTAAAAATACCAGCTAGATTGCTAGTTCCTGCTCAAAATGTATGAAGAAAAATATATTGCTCGTCATTAGCAACAGATACTTTTGAGAGAGGATACCTGAAAAAAAGTAAGATCTAGGAGAACAGAGGTCTTCTCAAGGAGACCCCAAGGATACACCTGCAAGGGCCTCTCTGTGGTGACTTAGCTCTTAGGAATTTGTAAAAATTTAACTTCCTGGGACCTGGAGGCTGATGCTTGCTTCTGCTTCTGTGAAAGCCTGCCATTCTCTAAAAGCCAGAGCCCCTTCTCCTGCTGGATTGGAATTGACCATAAGAAAGGTCCTCATGGGCTAGAATATTGTGACTGGGGATAAAAAGGAGGAGACTGAGTCAGTCCAGGAGCATGGCCATTTTGAATTCTGAGCAGACACTCTGCCAGCTGAAATAAAGCCTTTCTTCTTATATTGTGGTGTATGTGAGGCAAGGGCCAGACTAACTCCATTTTGTTGTTTACTCCCCTATGCTTCCATTGTGCAGCTTCATACCAGAAACATTGAGTAACTACATCTTGCTTACTCCTCCACCCTTGCACTCCATCCATGACCCGCACCCTTGCACAACATCTGCCCCAAGCGATAGCAACCCACCCCTAGACTAATCAGCATAGGACTGCCCTGCACCACAAGGCCCCTATCAACTTTCCCCAGCACCCTACCCCTCCCTGCTTCCTTTTTGTACCCTTAAAACCTCCCTCCATCTTACAGTTGGGGCTTCTCTGCTCTCATGCTGTGACAGGATCAGGAAGCCCAGGCATGTGATAAACACCCTCTTGCTTTTGTATTGGACTGGGTCTCAGGGCGATTTGGGTACAACATTTGGGGGCTCATCCGGGATACCCCCAACCCCCAAATACTCTGTTCCGGGGGTGAGTGTGTGAGTGCCAGCATCTCTGTCTCGTCTCGTTCTGTTTCAGTTCTGTCTGTATTTGTGGTCAGGACTTGGAATCCCCAATCTGTCTGTATTTGTGGTCCAGGCATGGAATCCCTGATCTGTCTGTATTTGTGGTCCGGACATGGAATCCCTGACAGGGAAGTGGGGACATCTCCTGTATGGGGGACTGGGATGTGGAATCCCCAGTCCTGAGGTGATTCTCCTAGTTGAGAGGTGAGGCGAGTCTCTCCCACCTGATGGAACTTTACGGTCATCTCAGTTTCAGTTTGGTTTCAGAAGCCTTAGAGGCAAGTTTCTGCTTTGTGAAAGAGTTTTAAGTATTATCTGTTTTGTCTGTGTCTTGTTATACTTGGAGGGCGACATGGGACAGATGCAGATGACGCCCCTCTCACTGACTCTTGCCCACTTTCAAGGATGGTACCCGGTACCTGATGAATATTTGTCTGAACACTTTCCTATCCATTTATTTCCCTCCTGCAGTGTGTTTGTCCAGATCTCTGAGATTACTTTGCCTGTCAGCTTGACTTCCTCCTTTCAGCCTGAAAAGCCATTCCTCTTTTTACAGGTGGCACAATTTTCCTTCCCCCTGCCCCTTCTCCTGCGGTTGGAGAAATTAAGGTTGAAACAGTTCCTTTTTCTTATGTTAATAAGACATTATGGAGTTTATCAGTTGAATTTATTTGTAGTTTTGGTATTTCTGGCTTGTTAGGCTTTTTTTTTTTTTAGACTCACAGGGGTTGAGTCTTTGATGTGCTGATAAATGTGTCTGTCTCTTTGAAACAAAAAATGACACTTTGTTGTTTTGCCCCGAGAGGCATAATGAAGTAGGTCTGGGACCAGGTGCGCCAGGGGAGTTCTTTTACACTAGGGTCTCAGAGAGGTCACTGTGTTACTCTTCGCAACAAGGTAATAAAGGTGTCTTTTCAGTAACATCCTAATTTCAGCTGCTGCACCAAAAGCGCCCCCCTCGAATTTTCAGTATTTCAGTTTTTCCACTGTGCTTTTATGTTAATACAATTACATGATAGCTATTGTGTTCAGTTTGCCTTAGATAAATCATGGGTTAATTCTAGCAGGAAACTTTCAAGTTTCGCTCTGAGAGAGATCCTTGTGGTTTTTCTACTTCTTCTTTTTAGTAAAACTATTACTCTTAAAACTTTTTGGTGTGCTTTCAAAGTGGTAAAATTCTTTTCAAAGGTTGTGCTGTTTTAATTAAGGACCACTGATTGTGGCTGAGCTGCTTTTCACCCAGGGGGTGGCTGCTAAGAATTTCTCAGCTCCGGGTAAAGAGCTGAATTGTTTAATTAAATTATTAGTTATTTTTTTAAATAATATTTTTAAAATTAAAATATATGTTCAGTGTTTGTTTAAAGAAATAACAAGTACTTTGTACTCCTTAAAATAGCTATTTAACAATACTTTAGTAGACATAAATTTTGCTGATTGTTGGGTGGCTTCTGAAGGGTGGTGCTCCCTCCGAGGGAAGGCGCCCCCTGGAAACATCCCAGGGTCCTTGGAGCTCCTAGAAAACCCCCCCGGAGGCCGGTCAATGATCACCCCATTAGAAGTAGGCCACCTTAAAATCTATTTGTAGTTAGTGTTATTCATAGTATAGTAAATTGAAATCTTATTTTCTATAAAAGTAAAAACAATGACATGGTACTATGCAAAAAAGATCTGGTGTGGACACTGTATAATAAAACAATCTTGTGTAAAAATGCTGTAAAAGATCTGTGCATGAAGTAGATGATCTGTGCATATAGTAGATGGACAGTGCATGTGGTAGATGGTCTGCACAAGTTAAAAGAAAAGGAGAGAAAGTTCTGGTTCTAATATTAAGCCCACAACTAGCACTTTAAGACATCCATTTGATATTTAAACTGTAACTTTAAGTCCTTCCTATTATAAAGAAAAAAATTGTTTTTCATATTAAAAATTAACTGGGTTTTTATTGCATTTAAAATTAAGCAGCACTTTAACCCCTGTCTTTTTATATCTCTCATGTTTCCCTTGCCATTGATTTGTATTATATAGTTCCATTTAAAGGCTCAGTTTGTTTAACCCTGCTCTGGCAATAGAAGGGTTACTGTGAAGTTTTTTATAGATGCCTTTTTTACAAGTTTGTTCCTCTTTTAATTTCTGGGCTGCCAAAAGTAAAACTGTCAGGCTACAAATGATCTTAAGGCAAACAACCCAAAAGCAAAACCTGGTAGGCGCATATCCTCAGATTTGCAGTAAATTGATTATTGAATTCAATTGTTATGACTGAAAGATTCAGGCAAGCTAAGAAAATAACCCCAATAAGCTATAAACTCAGATAAAAGTTATGTCTGCAGAGCTGGCCCAGGGATGGGCCCAGCAACTGACCCATTACACCAAGCTATGCGGGTGGCAGAAGATAAGTTTGAAGCCCGCTTTTAACATGCTTTTCTAATCTGACAGGTCAATTACATATAATCCTGAGCTCAGCCCAGCAATGTTTCACCCTTGTGCTAAAGATGCAATAAACACAGAAATAAGTGGTAGCCTACCTAGAGACAGAGCTAGCAGATTAGATCACAGTAATGGTGGTAAAGTAGAGTTCACAGTTCCATATAAGAACGGAGTCCTGAGGGAAACTCAGCATCGGCGGGACGGGAACTGAGCCACTGACCAGAGCCATAACACTAGAGGCCCAGATGACTGTAGAAATCTTTCTTACTAACAAATAAAAAAAATCCCAGAGCCAGGTGAAACTAGTTTGGGTAAGAAATAGAAACAACAACAAGAACTTTAAACAAAAGCCTCAGGTTAGCCCCAGATTGTTGTTAGCCTATCAGAAACTTTTAAAGATAGGAGAAAACCACAACCCTACTGGCCAGTCTAGACCCCTTGTTCTCATTTTGATGATCTTCCTAATAAGGCATGCACCTATCACCAAGAAAGCCGTTAAATAAAAGAAGAAACCCAGTCAACCTCCAGGGGGTTAGATCACCCACTGGCCTGTTTAAAAATCAGAATATATTCTAGTTCTGGTTTTAAAAATATAAAAAATAAATACAAATTATTAAACATTGTTAAGCCTATATCTGTTATGCTATTTGGTATATCACTTGTTATAAAGAATTAACTTCAGCAAAAAAAGTTAAGTTTTTTTAGAGGTTTACCAGTGATTATTAATATAAATGTTTGTCTATTTTAATTTGCTGTTTCCTATTTAATTCCCTAATGAAAATACTCCCCAACACCTTAACTGTTGATAGAGAAATCATGTATTAGCAATTATAATCATTTGGGCAGTCCAATGAACTTTGAGTAGCCCTTAAAGTTGTAAGAACCCTAAAAAAACAGTTTCTTGAAAAGGGGAACCCAAATTTGAAGTTTTCTGTATAAACCCTCCTAAGCCTGAAAGATAAAGTTCCCTGTCCAACCCTAAGTAAAACAAAAATCTTATGTCAATGTTATGTTAAATAACATGTTTGTCTGTAAGATGTAATATTTTAATTGTATAAATTGTTAAAGCAATTGAATTTATGTCAAAAAAATAAGAGCTCAGAAAATAAGCTTCTTGCCTTTTAAACCTTGTAATTACCAGTTTGGCTAAGTAAATAAACAATTACATAGTAAGCCGAGGTCCTGCTTTCTAAAAAAAGAAAAATTTTAAGAATAAAAGATATAGAAATAACCTGGCATTGTGCTAAGAAGACTCTGTCTTAATGCAGAAAGTTTATGCATGTTATAAATGATCTGTATTGATAGGAAAACTTTGTAAAAGGTTTTAATTTGTAATCCTATTTGTATCAGTGTTTTAAGCCTTTGACATTTGACAAACCTTCCAAATTCAAAACTTTAAATTTATAGCACAGTAGTTACAGTGCCAGCCACAGGCACTAGAACTAGCAAGTTTGAACACAGCCCAGGCCAACAACAGAGAACCACCAAAGGGCACTTTAAAGTCATAGAAAGACAGATTAAACTTACTTGATTTATTAAAAATGTATTAAAAAAGGGTCAGATATGAAATGGCAATTAATTTTATGTAAATTATAAAACATACCTGTTTCAATATTATAAAGCACTAGTCTGTCTTAATATATAAGCCATTAGTCTGTATATATATATATATGTATATATATATATATAAAGTGTTTCCTATATAATTGACAAGTTCTTAATAGTTTTAAACAAGAAAACAGATTTATAAGACTTTCATTGGAAAGTTAGTTTCATTAAAAAGTTAGCTTGTCTGTGAATATGGCTGACTTAATTTCAAATACAACTGGTTCAATATAAGTTTTATTCAAATTATTATTAATTCAGTTATACAAAAAGCAAAAAATAATTTGTTTTCAAATCATAATTTATGAAATAATATAAATACTTACAAGTGAAATAATTTAAAACACGTGTTTTTTTTCTCTCTTTGATTTCCCCAAATTTAAAAGCCAGTGTAAGTATTCTTAACCTTTAACACTACAAGTATTTGCATAAGTTCAATAAGAATTTGTTTTATATTATAAGATGAAGACATTAATTATTATACCAAGGCTTTGATTGGAATAGCGCATCCAGAAATATCCAAGCTACGTGAAGAACTGCAATTAAAGCCAAGAAGAAAGCCCTTTGAAAGAACTGGCCAGATACCCATCAATAACCTGTCCTGATCTGTGGTAAGTAACGAAGGTCACTTGCTAATGGGTCTAAGGATCAAAGTCTCAGGTCTTGGGAAGGCCTCGAGAAAAAGAGTATTTACCTGGTGCATACAGGTATCAAATGGCACAAATAAACCTGGGCTCAAGAAAGGCTATCAAGAAGATCCAGCCTGAGATTTTTTATAAAAATTCCAGCAATAAAAAGAACACAGATGGCTAATTATTCTTACTGCACTTCATGCAAATAATCAGACCCAGTATATTAAGTACAGTTCATTTGGCAACTAAGTTAACATTGCTGTCATTTATTTTTAATAAACAGAGAAATTAAAGAGAGAAAAATAATTTAAATAAGAATTGTAACCCACCTGTATCACCTTATTAATAATGCGTAGAACAATTATATATAGTAATTACATTTAATAAAAAATTAAAAGTTTGATATCAGTTGCTTCAGTGTGAAGATGCCCTGCTCCAGCCACCACACTGGAAACTGGCTGGTCAACGCAGGGCTGAAGTTTGAAGAAACTTTTCAAGGGACTTATTCGCCTTCAATCAAAGGTTCGATTGCACAATATGCAAAATCAACAAGTTACTGGCCTTCATCCAAGCCAAAATCAGTGCAGTCCAGTTCTTAGTACTGTGGACCTAGTACTCCCCCCTCGACATCAGTGATATAAAACTCATTAGAAACCCATGATTGGGATCTCTTACTTGCAAGAAAAGGGGGGAGTGTGAGGGCCAGCAAGGGCCAGACTAACTCCATTTTGTTGTTTACTCCCCTATGCCTCCATTGTGCAGCTGCATACCAGAAACATTGAACAACCCCATCTTGCTTCCTCCCCCACGCTTGCACTCGCCCCATGACCCGCACCCTTGCACACATCTGCCCCGGGATAGCAACCCACCCCTAGACCAATCAGCATAGGACTGCCCTGCACCACAAGGCCCTATCAGCTTTCCCCAGCACCCTACCCCTCCCTGCTTCCTTTCTGTACCGTTAAAACCTCCCTCCATCTTAGAGTCCGGGCTTCTCTGCTCTCCTGCTGCGACAGGATCCGGAAGCCCAGGCCTGTGATAAACAACCTCTTGCTTTTGCATTGGACTGGGTCTCAGGGCGATTTGTGGGGATCCTGCGATTTGGCCCCAACAGTGTTTGGATGCTTGTTCTCTTTATTGGGCCTCTTCTTCCTGCAACACTTTTTTTTTTGTGTGTGTGGTTTTTGGCTGGGGCTGGGTTTGAACCAGTGACCTCTGGCATAAGGCTGGCACCCTACTCCTTTGAGCCACAGGCTCCACCCACCTGTAACACTTGTTGTAAGTTCATCCTCACTAAGGTCAACAAAATTGATTATCACAGTCCAGGGTATTATTTTATATAAGGTCTTTTTTTTTTTTTTGCTTTCTAGAATTATACTTTTAACACATAAGCATAAATAAAAGAATTGAAAACATTTATATACATGTGGAATTAGTACTGGCCATGTACAATGTACATTCTTGTTTTTCCCTCAAGAATTTGGGCAAAAAGGTGTGCATCACACATGGCAAAATACAGTATTATACTTTTTGACTCCAGAATTTCCGTCTTTCCCTCCTTCTTCTTAATAATTTTTAATTCTTTATTAGATATTCTTTACCTGATGTGGCCTTGTCACTATGCATTTCTTTACTTATTTAATCATGGATTCTTTTAGTTTTGTGAAGTTGGTTATAATGGCTAAGGGTTCTGTTAAATTTAACATCTGGTCCCTCTTACAGGTAGTTTCTTTTGCTTGCATCCCCCCCCCCCCAGTTTGTAGATCATGTTTTCCCATTTCTTTGCATGTCTCATTATTTTTTGTTGGAAACTGGACATTTTAGACAATGTATTGTGGCAACTCAGTACTAGTCACCTCCTTGTGGGGCTTGTTATAAGGTGTTTTCGTGTTTAGTTTTTTTAGTGACTGACTCTATTACTATAGGAAATCTATTCTTCCCATGCAATCTGACACCCCGTGTGTTGCTCCTCAGGGGACACCAGCTTGGGTTTGCTCACAGCCGCTCTGAAGTGGACATGGTTTCTGTGGCTGATTGCTCTATTGTTTTCAACAATGCCTAGAGACATAAATGGCTCCATAGATTTATCCAATCAAATGTGCTTACCTCTAAGGGGGAAGTTTCTGAGTTCAGTGTTTGAAGATTTTTTATTTTTTTGGTCCCAAGAGGGCTCCTCCCAGCTGTCTCTTTGCTGGGCTCTTTCAGACTAACTAACTAGCTGACAGCGCAGCCTGTACCTCCAGTGAATCTGCCAATCTCTCCACTGCTCTTCACCACTCTCCACTGTTGCTGAAGGTCCCCTCGGATTGAATTTTTCCACACTCTGTTGCAAATGAAGTCAGTTTAGGGGGAGGAGGTTAGGAGCTATCTATTTTGCTGCCTATTTGCCCTTCAGCAAAATCCCTGAGCCCAGGCTCTGGGGCCATGCTTAGGGACAATGGTGTGTTCTCTGAGTCACACTCCCACTTTAGGAGCTGATCATTCATCAGAGGGGACAGAAATCTCAGGTCTTCTAGGCTTGTCTGTGTGTAACCTCAACCTCTGAACCAGGGCAAGGGTAATCAAGGCCCCTGTGTTTTCAGTGGTGTCAAACACAATGTATACAGCTTCCTTCCCGAGTGAGGACTAGACAGAAGAAGAGAGCCCCCATCTCTTGTCCCTACTCCCCCAGAACTTAAGAGTCGACCACTGATGGCTGGGGCTAACATGAGAAACGCTGAGTTGTCTTTCCTGGGAAGAAAGCTCTCTGGGAAGAAAGCTGAGTAGAGGAGGGAACCTTCTGTTGTAGGCGGTGTCAGTCTGGAGTAAAGTTTCCATTTCTCTGAGCTGGGGGAAAAGAGGAAGGAAAGTCTGGGTCTTGGTTCAAATACCACATGCTCTTGCCACTCTAACCATATTTTAGTAGATTTTTGTTGAGCAATTGTTTCTTCATTTGCTATATGCCCTTAGGACCATTTCCAGAGACTTTAAATGTGTGTTGTCTTTTAATTTTTTTTTTTAACTAATTTTTCTAGCAGTGGGGAAGGGGAAAGTCCACAGAACCCCTCATAATGCCAGGATAGAAACAGGAACCATGTATTTACTTTTAAATGATAGAAATGATATTATAAACACACGTGGAAAAGATAGTCGGCCCTCAGTTACCTCTGTGTGCTCTTTATTTATACAGCATCCCTACTTTCTCCACCTAGCAAGGTATCCAAGGTTTTATTCCTTTTTATTTAATTTTAATTTTATTTTCTTATTTTCAACTGACAAAGAATAGCTGTATACATTTATGGGGTCTGATTGATGTTTTGATGTATGTATGTATTGTGGAATGTTTAAATCAAGAACATTAAAATACCCATTATCTCACATATTTTTTCCTTGTGGTATGGACATTTAAAGTCTGTTCTCTTAGCAATTTTGAAATATGCATGACATTAACTATAGTCACCATACTGTGCTGTAGATTTCAGAAATGTATTCCTTCTGTCTAACTGAAATCAAAGGCCTCAAGTATTGAAATTTTATGTTTATTGTTCCCTTTATCTTAAAAATCATTTATCAAATAACTACATATGCCTAAAAGATGTGATACTTAATATTAATTATTTTTAAAACAGCAAACACTGTTGATTCAATGTAGCATTCTGGGACTCAGTTTTTTACTCATATTGTTTTACTAAGATTTTTCTACATTGCAGTATACTGCTATAATTACTTTGTTTTTACTTTGATATAACTCTGCACAGTGTAAATTTCTTGTATTTATAAATCCATTCTCCTTTTGATGTGCGGGGACTTGTTCTTAGTTTTTCTTTTTTTTTTTTGCAGTTTTTGGCTGGGGCTGGGTTTGAACCTGCCACCTCTGGTACAAGGGGCTGGCGCCAACTCCTTGAGCCACAGGTGCTGCCCTGTTCTTACTTTTTCTTTCCATTTAGTTTTTAGCACATTCTGTTATGACTTTCAACTGTAGCATTTAACTTAAATTGGTGACAGGGTGTCATTAATTATTTCTATGTTGCCAAATCAATTGGACACTTTTCAGTCTTCATCTTGTGAAACCATACATTTCCGTTCAACTGAGCTGGGCTCTCTGTCCTTGAAATCCTTACTTCCTTGGCTGCCATGAAACCTCTCTCTGGCTTGTCTTCTTCCTCTCTGATGCCTCCTTCATAATCTCCTTTGTCCTCTCCATCTTCTTCACGTGGCCTCCAAATGGTGTTCCTGAGGGCTTAATCCTGGGAACTCTTCTCCAACTTCACTTTCTCTCCTTAAATGTGAAAAAGTATCACCACGAGGTGCTTATTAAAATGTAAATCCTAGGTTTCCAGCCCCAAGAAATTCTGATGTAGTAGGTATAGCATGAGACACAAGAATCTGCATTTGTAATATGTGCCCATCTCTGACTGGGTTTAGGTAGGTCTGAGTATTTATTCTATCATCTCTTGCCCTGCAAAAAACTTTTCCTTCATTCAATCTGTGATGTCTTTCAATTGTTTCATGAAAGCTTATTTTTTTTAAGAGATTACTAATAACACAGTTAACTCCCCCTGCATTTAAAATTGCATTTAAAAAGTGCAGACTAATTGCCAAGCAGAGTTCTATAATCTTTTGCAACCTGTTGATTGTACCAAATTAAGGGGCTAGCTGCGTGGCAGGTCTGTTGGTTAGCAGGAGTGATGGGGTATCTTGTGTAGTGGTGCTGGTCAGGTTAAACAGCTGTTTGAAGCAAGGTAATAGAAAAGCTCAAGAACAGTAGCCACCGCATACGGGAAAGCTGATGGATAGAAAGGCTTTCTCTGGTATTTATAGTTTTGAAAAATGTGGTATTGGTGCAAGATGGTGCTAGAGGTAGCAACATCTTGTTTGGGGTAGAATACGATAGAGGTCTGTACACTAGGGTCTTATAGGCCACCAGTGTGGATTTTGGAGTAAGATGCCACTGGAGGGTTTTAGAGGTAGTGATAATGTGGATGCAGAAGGTCCCATGATTTAAAAAAATGCATTTTGAAAAAAATTACTATGGCTGCATGTAGTGAGTAAAATGAATGTGGGATTCAATTATGCACATTGGTTCAGGAAGTTACTATTGAAGACAAGAAAAGAAGGACTCCAGCTTGCAGTAGAGTGTTGGCAATAGAGATCATTATGATCCAGAGATCATTATGATTACAGTCAACTGGGTATGTGATTTGGCTGGACGTAGGAAAGAGGGAAAAAGAGATCTGAGGCACGTTCACGTTCCTGCCTAGTCCTGTTGGATGAATGGAGGTGCTATTAATTGAGGAATGGGATGAGGCTAAAAGAAGGCCTATGTAAGCCTGGACAGTGGTGTCTTCAGATCTGAGACAGTGACCTACAGAGACAGTCCTGTTTGGTGGTGTCTCCTTTAGCACCTGGAATGTCTCCTTTGAATTCGTCCTTATTCATGTCCCTTATCAGTAACAGTCCTCACCCTGAGGATGGAAATGCAGTTCTGACAGTTACTATGTCCTGAAGAGAGTGGCTTGTCTGACTCTGCTTTTAATCGCAAACATCCTGGATATAAATTAACTGGCCTCCTTTGCTCAGGTGGCTGTCCTTGGGCTTATAGTGGTCAGGTGGGTGGGTCAATGACAGAGCACAGCAGCTTGTGTGGGAACCATCAGTAGAAGTGTGTGGAGAAAATTAGAGGATTGGGGGCACATGCTATGGTGCAGGTGTCCGCAGTATTCTTGTTGAGAAGAGCAGAAATTCATTCTCTATAAACCAATGGGGGTTTAGTGGTGTTTGCCTAATCTCGTTTTGGGTGGAACCAAATCACCCATAGTATTTTCCTTAGTACTAGAAACTGCTAGGAAGTACTTGCTTTAGCTCCAGAAAGTACTGCTTTGTACACTGAAGCCTGGAATGAATTGTACTTTCCGAGTTAATGCACATAAATGTTTTATTTTCCTAAATTATGATCATCCTTTTGTAGTGCTCTACCCCTATAAAACTGACAGAAAAGGAAGCTGGATATAGTAAATGTGATGAAATGCCAACTTGTCACACCAAGAAATTATCAGATTGTTCTATAAAAATATGGATGGTATGTACTTCCAAGTATGGGTATGAGAAATCCCCAGTCCTCCAGTCTCTTGTTCTTGTACGTGTGGCCTCCCTCACCACCCCCTCTAAAATTGTGTTCATTTTACTGCAGGAAATGTTAAATGATTTCTTTGAGCCAGAACTCATTCACTTGGGTAATCATTCCACCATTCCACTGGGGTTAAATGAGTATAAAGATTATGATGATTCCTAAGAAGGAAAATGAAAAACTAAATTGGTTGTGACTATGAAGGAAAAAATTGAAACACAATTGCCGGACTACAGATGATTTAGGCAAAGGGGAAAAGCCAATTATCCTTGTTGAAAGATTATAGGCAATAATTTTAAAAGCTTTTCTATTTGCATAATCATTTTGCATCAGCCTAGGATTGTTTATCTCTCTTTACATGCCCCTATTGATAAGTTGTAAATTGTACTTCCTACAATAGTGATGCACGTAAACTAGCCTCTTTCCCCAAGTAAACACACCACTTTATGACTTTTTAAAGGGCCTTTTCCTTTGATTTTTAATTACATATATTGCTCATGTTTCTGGGGTTTTTTTTGGGAAAATCAAGATGCTGTTTGGTATGCAGAAATACCGAAATTAAGAGATAAAAATGTATTGTGGCTTAGAAAGATAAAGAAGTGGAGGGCTCACATTTTTATGTATAGTAAGCATTTTGAAACTGTTTTGTAAATTATAGCAACTCCTAATTAGAAATGGATTATATATTGTACTAACAGGTGAATAACAAAAAAGAAAAAAAAGGAAAACCACTAGCTAGCATTATTTTGCTGCTCTCATTTTATCATGGAGTATAATTCTTTTCAAATGCTGGCTTCAAATAAGTCATATTTCATATGTTTTTATCACTCATTTTTCATTTACAGGGTCATTCTGAGTCAATATTCTAAAAAATTTTTTGAATTATGCCTTGAGTTAGGAGCAATTTTAGAATCAAGAGCAATGTGTAGACTCTTCTGTCACATGTCCAGAAGAGGTGTTCTCTGGGACTGAGAAAAGAATGACAGGACAGGAGAGGGCATTTCAAGGCACACTTGTCTCGCTGCTGACACTTGAATTCTATTATTCATTTTTTTCACTCATCAACATTTGTTGAGCAGCTATTATATTTCTAGGACTGGGGAACCAGTGAGGAAATGCAATCATTGCTTTTATGGAACTCTCCGTCAGTGTGAAAGAATGACATGCAAACCAGTTATCACAGTAGAGAGGGGTTAATGCCGTGGCATGGAACGGAAGTATAGGGCAGCATTCTGGGGATGGGGGTACCAGAGTCAGGGGAGTACATGGGGGAAACCTCAGTTGAACCTAACATTGAGGCATGAAATGAAGAGAAAGGGTATTTCAGTTAGGAGGACGCACGTGTGCACAGGTGTGGCAAAGCTAAAGCTCAGGAAGGCTAATGTGTGTCATTCCTGCCATGGCCACACCCTGTGATGCCTGTGAGGGGTGGAGGGCGAGGCTGGAGAGGAATTCAGCCGCAGGACATATTCAGAAGGTGATAGGAAATCAGCTTTCTGCCCTACCCATGAAAACCCTTTTCTTAATTTTGTGAATCTTTCCCCAAAGCAACTGTCTACCTTGAAAGTCATTGTAAGTCATATTTGCCCAGTTCTGAATTTTCCTGATTAATGGTCAGTTCTCCATTTCACTTTGCAATGAATAGCCCAGGCCCAAGTGTCATAACTATGTCTTCAAGCTGATAAGCCGAATGCAATTCCTTTTCTTCTGTCTTAAATACCAGTGAGTGCTATTGTGAATTGATGAATCCCTGTTATTTGTGAAATTACCTCTATTGTTACAGTCTGATAAATGACTAACAGATACACATCACAAAAATGCCAGGCACTTCGGCTCATTTAACTGCTTTCATTGGCATTTTATTCTTTCCCCCCATGATTACTGTCATTTTTATTTTTATTTTTTTTAAGCTCTGTGTTAAATCACCGTCTAATTATGCATCATCACAGCAACTCATAACCATTGAGCGTGTCTCACTCCCAAATTCTAAAAGCAACTCTGTTGAGTCAGGCTCCCAGTGAGAGTGTTGTCACTTTTCTTGCCCTTGCTTTACCCTCTGGGCATTTGGGGTTTTCACTTCCATGATCATGGTGGGAATCCGCTCCCAGAGAGTAGTGTGCTTTGGAAAAGTTCACTGGTCACTTGGGAAAGGTGAAGAATGAGGAGCAAGGCAGCAAACCGTCTCCTAGTTGTTACCTGGCCAAATTCGGATGATTCGTTTTCTAGTTTCTAATGCACCTTCCTAAGAAAAGGACATCGACACCTGATGGGAAGCTCAAAGTGGAATCTTGAGTTTTTGGCTCAGGGCGATCATTTAGGTCAAAGTGCTTAATATAGTTTCAAGTGAATTGATGTTTGTTTTCTCACTTGTCAAGGAAGCACAGTCCCACTTTCCCATCTTGCAGAGATGTGTGAGGATAAATGTTCTTAATTATTGCTTGCTCCTTGTCGTCATTAGAGGTGGACTATTCAACATGACTTTCGTGAAATGTTGCATTTTCTTTATATGCAGTTGGGTTTGGCATTTCAGTCTTAGAAATTGCTCTACTGCTACTAACTGGAAAACTTCAGATGGTTAATTTAAGGAATCATGCCTAAAGAGTATCTGTTCTGATCCTGGTGAAATCCCACATAGTGTGTGTACTCTAGTTGAGTGGGGAGTAGGTGGGCCATTCTCTTGTGGTTCCCCATATAGTCTAGGGGCTCCATGGATTCCTTTTCCACTTTTTATGTATTTTTCTTTTAATGCTTCTATAAAAAGAGTAAAGAATTTCAATAGGTTCATTTATAACCACAATCTCTTCTGGGATCGTCACCTGTTCCCATTTATCAGCATTGCCAAGGAAAAGTGCTACATTTTAATTTTTATTTAATGAATAACCAGCTGCTTAAACAGATGTTTCATGAATTTAGAAGATGCCCTGAACTTCATCAGTGAAAGAACAACTAAATGCTCTCTGCATATGCACAGACAACTGACATAAGTACTTTGCTTTCTTGACCACTAAATATCTTGGAATACATAAAGTATTCAACTTACAAATCCATAATCAATATACATAATGTACAAGGGTGGATCACAAAGGCGTGTCTGCTTTTCCTCCTGTAGTTTATCTTGAATATCATTATTTAAAAATGGAAGGTTATAAAGTGTTGGTGCTTCTCTAGACCAATTTAATATGTGGCTCATTGATATTAAGTATTTAAAGGTGAAGAAGTAGGCAGAGACTCTGAGATTCATCCAACTAGAAATAGCAGAGTCAAGATCCAAACTCAGGTCCTTCCAACTTTTAAACTCATGTTCGTTTCATCCCCACTTTATTAGCCAGGCATAGCTCTCATCATATTTTCTAGTGAATGCATGAGACATATTCTTTCATAATTCTCTAAAGAGATAGTTTGTTCTCTCTCTGGAGAGTCCTTCTTAATAACCTCAGCTTGTTGACCTTGACATTGATTAGAAAAAGAAAGTTGAATCTGGCATAGAAGCAATAGAGGCAAAAAGGATGTTAGATGCCCTATATCTTTAGGAAGTTAGTATTCATTCAGTTACACCCTAGGACCTAGGATTAATTTTTCACACAGGAAAAGGAATCTGAGATACTCTGGTTGGAGTAACCAGGGAGTGTCAGGAGGTTCTTCTGTGTTCTAGAATGACTTCTTAGGGACTAGAAATATCACACCAGTGTCTAAGGAAACATCACCCTTCTTTGAAAAGAATTCACTATGCTAAAGATTAGTCATTGCTTTTGGTGTTTCAAACCTTTGCAGCAATGAGTGTGCTGGGAGGTGGGTTATTAGATTGTAGTTTACAATTTAATTTTGGAAACATCACCAGCTTATTCCCAGTCAGCTTCATGCAGACATTTGTTTAATTCAAGTAGTCATGAGCTCTTCGCTTTGTGAGAAGGGATGGTTTTGTTGATGCTTCTTACATTGCAATTCATTTTATCCTCTCAAAATTAGTTAGAAAAGAAATAAAGCATGATTCTCAGTTGTTTCCCTCAGAGCTTTTTTTGGTCATATCGTAGCTGAGTTACTTTCTGATGTTGCCCTGATCATTCCAGAGAACCAAGGAATCTCATTGTATCATTTGCTCTGTCACATACATCTCCTGCTAAGTATTTGCTTGCTTAATATTCCTCTAATTACCTATCTGCCACCCCACCATTAATTTGTATAGCCCTTCCTTCACTTATTCATTGGTTGAGCCAATCATCTTTCAGCAATCAACTCTTGTTTTCCTTTTGGTCATTATGTTTATACTTTATTGAAATGTTTGTAGAAATACCAATAATTAAAATGCCATGTTTTTCTATGAGTACATCTATGTTGTTATAAAAACAAAGAGGATATTATAGAAAATTACAGACATGTATGTACCCTGCTGGTATGAGTATAATTGATATACACTCATAAAATGCAATTTGGGAATGTTTTTCAAAATTTAAAATGTACCTACTTTATAACCCAGTGAGTCCACTGCCAGTAATTCATTCTGGAGGCAAGTTTGCACATACAGGGAAAGACATACGAGTCAAGATGGAAATAGCAATGTTAAGCCACAGATTATCTACCAATAGAAGCCTGCTAAAAATAGCTATGTTGTTTTTTTAAAAGACTATTTTCAAACCTTGTTTAAATCTTTTCCTAGTCTTGTTTCTTCAATATTAATTTCTTATGTTAATTGTAACTGACAACAAATACAGCTTTGTAGTATAATTTGAAGTCAGGCAATGTGATACCTCCAGATTTGTTCTTTTTTGATGAAGATTGCTTTGGCTTTTTGAGCTCTTTTTTGGTTCTAAATGATGCTTAGGATTCCTATTTTAACTAGACCTATCAGTGTTTTATGGAAATTGCATCGACTCTGTGAATCTCCTTGGGTAGAATGGACATTCCAACAATGTTTGAAGTGAGCATGGGACGTTTTTCCATTTGTTTGTGTCACTGTGATCTCTTTCATCAGTGTTTTATATTGTTCTTCTTGTAGAGACTTTTTTACTTCTCTGGTTAAATATATTCCTAAATATTTCATAAAGACACCTGAATGCAAATGTTTATTGAAACACAATACGCAATTATTACAAACACAGGGAACCAACCTAAGTGTCCATCAGTATATGAGTGGATGAAGAAAATGTGATATGTGTGCGTGTGTATACAGATACGTATACATATACAAACACAATGGAGTACCAGTCAGCCGTTAAAAGAAAAAGAAATAATGTCATTTGCAGCTACTTAGAGGTAACTGAAGACTATTATCCTAAGGGAAGTATCTCAGGAATGGAAAAACAAACACCACATATTGTCAGTAATAAGTAGGGACTAAAGGATGGGTGCGCATGGACACCAAAAAAATGTAAAGGACACTGGAAACTAAGAAGAGGAGGGGGATAGGAGGATGAGGGCTAAAGCTTCCCTCTTAAGGATGATAAACACCATCCTTGTGGTGGGGACAATGGGAGAATGCAATCCAGGTAACAGACACTTTTGTACCCCTTTAATATTTTGAAATAAATCAAGCAAAACTCCCAAATCATTACTTCTCCTATTTGGTAATTGACTCTTCTACACTATGTTCTTAATATAGTTTCATATACTTATTCAGCAAATATTGTATTGGGCATTTGCTATGTGGCAGGCAATGTTAGACGTGCTTGCAGAAAAAAATTCCTTCCCTTGTGGAGCTTACGTTATAGAGAAAGGATACTGAAAATTACAACCAACACAATAAATGATCAAATCATATAGAAGACAGTTAATGGTTTTAAGAAAGGAATAAGACAAAGATATTTGAACTCCAAAGATATTTGAACTCATACCAGCTGGGTACATACATGTCTGTAATTATGAATTTTCTATAATATCCGCTTTGTTTTTATAACAGCATAGATGTACTCATAGAAAAACATGGCATTTTAATTATTGGTATTTCTACAAACATTTCAATAAAGTATAAACATAATGACCAAAAGGAAAATAAGAGTTGATTGCTGAAAGATGATTGGCTCAACCAATGAATAAAGGACTAAAGGGCATGCTGTAGTTTTAAGTTGGATTGTTAGGATAGATTTCGTAAAGAAGGTGACATTTGGATGAAGAGTTAAAGGAGGGGAGAGAGGTGTAACAGAAATGTGGACTGAGTGAGGTCAGCATTGCTGGACAGAAGAATGTGGGTAGTAGGAGCGAAGTCAGATGAATAGTGGAAAGTCACATCATATCAAACAGGGCCTTGAAGAACATTCAAAGGAGGTTGGCTCCTGCATGAGATAGAGAACACCGGAGGCCTTATGTATTACATGGGGACTGTGTTGAAAGAGATCATAGGGGGAAATCTACTTAGAAGACTTTTGCTGTCACCTAGGCCAGAGATGGTGGTGGCCTGAATGAGTGTCAAGGTGAAGGTGGCAACAAGCAGAGAAGGTTGAGTGCAAATGGAGCTTTCCTAATAGATTAGATGTGGGACTTTAAAGAGGGGAGTCATAGATGATTCCCCATCAATTAGAAAGCTGGAGGAGGAGGAGTGAGTATATCAGTTTGGGAAAGAAGATTTGGTGTTTAGTTTTGGATATTTTATTTTGTTTATTTATTTATTTATTTTTGCTATTTTGCCACCTCTGGCATATGGGGCTGGGGTCTTACTCCTTTGAGCCTCAGGTGCCACCCCTGGATATTTTAAATTTAAGATGTTAATTAGATGTCCCACTGAGACTTCAGTTGAACAGAAATATAAGTCTGGAGTTCAGAAGAGAGATCTAATCTGGACATTTACATTAGTGGTCACCAGCATATAGTGAGAATTTAAAGCCGTGGAACCAGGTCAAATCATGAAAGAAATTGGAATAGGTGTCTCAAATTGTGAAGTTGGGCAGAAGGGGTGGAGCTTGCAAGGAACATGAATAGTGATGAAGAAAAAAAAAGGAATTGTATTCCATAAACCAAGTGAAGAAAGTGAAGGAGAAGGGAGAAACCAACTGTCAAATGCTATTGATACATCAAGCAAGCTAAGTATTGATTGGCAGATAATAGGGGTCATTGATAACCCTTCAAAAAGTAAAGTACTACAATTTTAAAGATTATAAGAAAAAATTATTTTAAATTTGACACTGAGAAAATTATGGTCAAGTAATAAAGAGAATGCATTAGCAGCATAACTTTGGAAAAAAATTATATAGCCATTTTGAGCCAACAGATGTTTAGAAACATTTACATAGTAATAACAAAGCAGAAATGTTGTATTGCACCAAAATTTATTTTTGTTGTTTTCAGATTTTACATATAAAGAATAATCCACGATTAGAAAAAGTATATTTCTTTTCTTTTTTTTTTTAATTGAATGGTAACTGTGTACATTCATACACTTCTGGGGTACAGTGTGGTGTTTTCACACACAATCCGAAACACTTCCATCAAACTGGTTAACATAGCCTTCATGTCATTTTTGTAGTTATTATTTTAAAATGTTCATATTCTACTCACAGAAAGATTCACTTGTACCCTTGTA
>CAUYTI010110350.1:0-29470 GCA_963575145.1 Galago senegalensis | reverse complement strand
TTCCATCAAACTGGTTAACACAGCCTTCATGTCATTTTCTCAGTTATTGCTTTAAAACGTTCACATTCTACTCTTAGAAAGATTCACCTGTACCCCTATAAGATAAACCTCAGAAGTGATCCCTCCAAACCCCCTCCCTCCTCCCATTCCCCCCTCCCTTATGACACCCTCTTAAATGAGTAGGCTGCAAATCATACCTACACATAACACTCTCCCAAATGAGCCCCAAGTCACCCATGTACAAAACAACCTCCTTAACAGATAAGGACTGAAATCACACCTATATATAACACTGCCCCAAAAGAGCAGTCCCCAAATCACACCTCTACACAACACCCTCCCAAAAGAGCAGGCCCAAAATCACACCTATAAAAACACCCAAACAGAAGAGCAGGCCCCTGTACACAATACTCTCCCAAAGGAGCTGACTCCAAATCACACCTACACACAACACCCTCTCAAATGAGCAGACTGTCCATTGTTGGGAACACATTGCCTTCTGAGTACGAGGGGACTGGTATCCAGAACTGGAAATGTAGAGGACAGGAGTGTAGGGGGAGTGTGGCAGAGGAGGGAAGCTGAGTCAAGCACCTTCCTCCCTCTCCTCATTTTCTATCCTTGTATATTAGTAACTTTCAGTCAAATAACAGTTTTTGAGGAGTTCTGCTTCCCTTCTTTTTAAAAACATTTTCTTTTCCATCACTACATATAAACTACATATGAAGGGGCCAGGCATGATGGCTCAGGCCTGTAATCCTGGCACTTTGGGAGGCCAAGATGGGTGGATTGCTTGAGCTCAGGAGTTGGAGCCCAGCAAGAGTGAAATCTCTTCTAAAAATAGAAAAACTAGCCAGGAGTACCTATAGTCCCAGGTACTCGGGAGGCTGAGGCAAGAAGATGGCTTGAACCCAAGAGATTAAAGTTGCTATGAGCTATGATGATGCCATGGCACTCTACACAGGGTGTCTGAGAAGACTGTATCTAAAAAAATAAATAAATTACATATGGAGGAGAGAAAGACATTTCCACTTGATGAGAAGACGGCTGTGCTATTAGAAGTAGAAGCTCCTGCTGCTCTAGAAACAATATAGGAATACCATTCCTGGCCTCACTGGGTACCTGCCACATGTCAGATGTCCTACTGGGCACTGGGGAGACAGGTAGACAGGAAGAAGGAAATGCAGCTGAGAAACAGGGCTGGGAGAGCACAGGAAATATCTGATCTGGAGTGGAGGGGGGCAACCCATCACCTTCTTACTCCTGCACTGAAGGGAGGAAATAATGAACATTTACAAAGTAGGCAAGTACAATCTGCCTGGAAGCCCCGGGACAAACTGAGAAGCCACCAAAATGGGTGACTTCAGTGCACAGAGATACTTTGCTCACATCGATCATATAGACTAAAAGAGAACCTAGAGGTATGCCGTGCCAATACCCTCCTGTTACAGGTGAGTAAATGACCTGAAGAAAGTGGTCATTTTCCATAAATGGGCTTCAACTTTTGATCTGGCACTCATCTTGTTTTATTGAACATGTCCCTGAAAGATGAGTGCCCGATCAAAAGTTGAAGCTCATTTATCTTCAATTGGCCTGATCATTAATTTACCCTGATTCATTAACTTATTCACTCATTGAAACATGTAGTCAAATATGTCTTTGAACTATTTACAGTATACTAATTATATGCCAAAGACTAGGTCATTATCTCTCTTTAACAAAAGGATCTAGGGTTTATATGAAAATGAACTTCATTACACTATTTCAAATTTGCTAGTCATCAAAAGTGTTACATTGTTTTTATCATTTAGTATTTCCTTGTTGTGTTCTCAGTATAGTTACCTAATCATAAAGAGAATGCACATGGAGGACTGATAGCATCTTCTCCATGAGAAGGGTAAAGTTAAAGCATTCTAAGGTCATAACATTGTCTGAGAAATAGTTAAAAGATTTGTTTATATTTAAAGTGCTATTAGCCAAGAATATAAAATTAACAAGGTAATAGAAAGGGAGGAATGAATAATAAAAATATATGATGAATATAAAAGAAGTCAAGAAGGGATAGAAAAATAAATATGAAGCAGATGGTGCAAAGAGAACACAAATAACAGGATATAACAGGATGTACATAATGTAAAATAAGAATAAATGTTCCAATTAAAAGACTCATCAGCAAAAATGGAAGAATAATGTTTATGCCACCACAAAAGCACTTAAACATGGTAAAAACTTCTCAAAATCAACTTTTTCAGATATCTAGAAATTATGCAAATACTGGCAATAACCCAGGGAATTTCACTGAGAATAATTATTAATCTCATAAAGAACAACAAGCTTTGTGGCTATTGAACATATCCTTGTCCTATCCTCTACTCCTTAGCTCTGTGGCAACCTTGAAAATGAACAACCCCTTTTCTCAGTACCAGAGGAAACATTACAGGGCTGGAGCACTTTCAAAACCTCAAGCCAAAAGATAAATACGGGGAAAGTGTCACCATCACTTGCTTCTCCCTAGGGACATTTGTCAAATAATAGTTAGGGCAAGCAATAGACTAACCAAAAAACTAATTGAAACAGCTGAGGAGTGAGATATCCACATGAACTTCGAAAAGTTCCAGAGTAGTCCCAAGAATCTGAAAAGACTGATTATATGTTAGACTGTGCACATGCTTAGGAAAACACCTGAGAAAGCGCTAACCTCTCACCTCTGATTGACCTTGAAGCTCTGCAAGAAGGAACTGAAAGCTAAAGCTTCATGGTCAGCTACCTGGCTGAGTGTAAAGGAGCACCTCAATCTACACAAAGTTCAGCAGAGACACAGAGACTGGGAGACTTATTGGTTACAGACATTTAAAAAAATCTTTGTTTAATTATTAGCTGCTCACTAAGGAAGCAATTAGATACTTCAATAGCCACATATGACAAAAATATACACCTTACAGAATTAATTCATAAAAGTCACTAAAGAAACAACTACTGAGACAAGCAGGAATAGCAAACCTTAGGTAGTGGGGAGAATATGATTTCCAGCATGGCCACACTATTATTTGAAAAGTCCAATTTTTCCAAAAACATGAGACATTCCAAAACACACTCACAGAAAAAGAATGGTACTCACAGAAAAAGAATGGTACACACAGAAAAACTAAATTAATAGACACTGTTCAGGAAGAAACCTAGGCAATGGAATTACTAGACAAAGACTTTAAATCAGCTATTTTAAACATGTCAAAAGAACTAGAGGAAGCTATATCTAAAGAAGTAAAGAAAGAATGGGAATAATGCCTCACCAAATAAAGACTATCAATAAAGAGAGAGAGAGATTATTGAAAGGAACTAAACAGAAAAGTTGGAGTTGAAAAGTTTCATAATTGAAATGAAAAAGTTACTAGAGGACCTAGCTACTCAGGAGACTGAGGCAAGAGAATTGCCTAGGCCTAGAAGTTGGAGGTTTCTGTGAGCTATGTGACGCCACATCATACCACCGAGGGCAACAAAATGAAACTCTGTCTCTACAAAAAAAAAGAAAAAAAAATGTTACTAGAGGAAATAAAGAGCAGATTTGAGCAGGTAAAAGAAAGAATCTGCAAACTTGAATATAGGCCAATTAAGATTATCCAACGTGAGGAACAGAAATAAAAAAAAATAAAATAAGGAAAAATGAACAGACCTCAGTGACCCATAGAACAACACTATCCATCACACATACCAACAAATGTACAATTGAGGTTACAGAAGGAGGAGAGAGAGAGAAAGCATAAATGTAACATTTCTTCAAATAGGCCAAGACTTCCCAAATTTTATGAAAAACATGATCTATCTAGAGGCTCAAAAAACTATAAAACAGATAAACTCAAAGAGACTTCAACCTATACATAAGATCACGCCACTGTTGAAAGCTCAAGACAAAGAGAAAGCTTAAACACAGCTATAAGTGACTCATCACATACAAAATGTTGTCAGTACAATTTATAGTTAATTTCTCATCAGAAATCATGCAGACAAAAAGGCAGTAAGATAACATATTCAAGGCACTGAAATAAAGCACGGTCAACCACAAAAACCATCCTTTAAAACAAGATAGAAGAACTTAAAACAGCTAAGATAAGCAAAAACTGAGTGTGCCCCCAGTGTACTTGCCCTACAAGAAATATTGAAAGTAGTACTATAGGCTGAAATGAAATGAAAGTTACTTAATTCAGAAGTAGACAGCACTGACAAAGGTAAATACATAGGTAAATATAAAAGATAGTATAAATCGATTTTTTTGTTTATAATTCCTTATTTTCTTACCTAATTTAAGAGATGGCTGCATAATGCAATATTATAAATCTAAGTTGATGGGTACAGACATATCAAGATGCAATTTGTAGCAATAAAAGCATAGAAGAGGAAAATTGAACCAAATAGAAGTGAAGTTTTTGTATACTATTAAAATTGAGTTGGTATTGATCTAAACTTGATTGCTATGAATTAAAAAGTTAATGGTAATCCCTAGGATAACCACCAATAAGGTAACTGAGTGTGTATGTATGGTATTTTATATAATAAAATATACTTATGTTTTATATAGTATAAATAAATATATACTTATTTCTGGGATTCCCTTCATGCATTTATTAATACATATGCATATGTGTATGTACATATATGTATAGGTAAAAGAAACAACAATTGCATTAAATTGATACACTAGAAAATATGTAACAAAAAGAATGCAGTCATGGGAGAATCAAGGGAGAAAAAGACATATGACATACAGAAAATAAATAGCAAATATAAAAACTATCTTTGTAATTTTATGAAATAGAAATGGGTTAATCTTTTCTATTAAAAAGCTGAAATTGTCAGAATGAATTTTTTAATGGTCCAATGTTGTATATAAGACTCACGCTTTAGCGCCAAAGACCCAAATAGGTTGAAAAATAAAAGAATGGAAAAACATATGCCATGCAAACAGTGACCAAAAGAAAACTGAGTGGCTACACTAATATCAAAAAAATATATACTTTGGGGAAAAAATCGTTACTAGAGATAAGGACACTGAGAAAGATAAAAAGATCCATCAATCAAGACTATGTAACAATTATAAATATATACACACCGAACAATGGAACTCTGAAATACATGAAGCAAAAATGATCAAATTGAAGGGAGAAACAGACAATTCAGTAGTAATAGTTAGAGCACTTAATACTCCACTGTTAATAAGAGATAGAATAAGACTGGGTGGCTCACACCTATAATCCCAGCACTCTGGGAAGCCAAGGCAGGTAGAGTGCCTGAGCTCAGGAGTTCGAGACCAGCCTGACCACCCCATCTCTAAAAATATCTAGGCATTGAGGTGGGTGCTGTAATCCCAGCTACTTGGGAGGCTGAGGCAAGAGAATAACTTGAGCTTAAGAGTTTGAGGTTGCTGTGAGCTATGATGCCATAGTACTCTACCAAGAGTGACAAAGTGAGATTCTGTTTCAAAAGAAAAAAAAGGGAGGATAGGCTGGGCATGGTGGCTCATGCCTGTAATCCTAGCATTCTGGGAGGCCAAGGCAGGTGGCTTGCTTCAGCTCATGAGTTTGAAATTAGCCCAAGCAAAAGCGAGATCTCATCTCTACCAAAATAGAGAAACTGAGGCAGGAGGATAGTTGGAGACCAAGAGTTGGAGGTTGATGTGAACTGTGATGCCATTGCACTCTACTGATAGCACCTGCTTGAGATGCTGTCTTAAAAAAGGGCTCAGTGCCCATAGCACAGTGGAGTGGTTACAGTGCCAGTCACATAAAGTGAGGGTGGCGGGTTCAAGCCTGCCTGGGCCAGCTGAACAGTAATGACAACTGCAACCACACCAACAACAAAAAATAGCTGGGCATTGTGGCAGGCTATTGTAGTCCCAACTACTTGGGAGGCTGAGGTAAGAGAATCGCACAAGCCCAAGAGTTTTAGGTTGCTATGAGCTGTGATATTATGGCACTCTGCCAAGGGTGACATAGTGAGACTCTTATCTAAAAAAAAAAAAAAAAAAAAAAACCAGAAAATAAAAATGAAAGGGCTTGGTGCCCATAGCTCAGTTGTTAGGGCACCAGCCACATACACAGGGGCTGGTAAGTTCAAACCTGGCTCCGGCCTCCTAAACAACAATGACAACTACAACAATAACAACAACAACAAAAAGAATAGCTGGGCTTTATGGTGGGTGCCTGTAGTCCCAGCTACTTGGGAGGCTGAGAGTCAGCCCAAGGGTTTGAGTTTACTGTGAGCTGTGACGCCACAGCACTCTACCAAGGGCGACATAGTGAGGCTCTGTCTCAAAAAAGGGGGGGAGGGGATAGAATAAACAGACAGAAGATCCACAAGGAGAAAATTCTATCACTATAAAACAACTAGTCTTACATTATTTATAGAGTGTTCTATTCATTCAGTGAATAAATAATAGTCTTTTTTAAAAATTGTGTTAGGACAACAGAATATCCACATGAAAATGAAATTGGACCCTTACCTCATATAATACACAAAAGTTAATTCAAATTGGATCAATGGCCTAAATATAAGAAATAAACTATAAAACTAGATTGAAAATATAGGTGTTAATCTTTATGACCTTGAATTAAGCAATGGTTTATTGAATATGACACTAAAAGCATAAGGAACTGAAAAAAAGTAGATTAATTGGACTTCATCAAAATTAAAAACTTTTGTGTATCAAAAGACACTGTTAAGAAAATGAAAAACAACTCACAGAATGGCAGAAAATATTGGCAAACCATACATGGGAAGTTCCTGGGTTATGAACAAGACAGGTTCTGTAGGATTGCTCTTCCGTTGAATTTGTATATAAGTTGGAACAGATACATTTACCTATTACCTATAACAGCTTCCGTTCATAAGTATGAGTTGTACGTAAGTTCGATGTTTATAACTTGGGGACTGCCTGCGTCTGAAATCCTCTATCACCCAGAATACATAAAGAACACTTGCAATGCAAAAAAATGCCAAATATCTGATTTAAAAATTGAAAAAAGGATTTGAATAGAAATTTCTCCAAAGGAGGAATGCCAATAAGTACGGGCAAAGGTGTTTTAACAATATCAGTTCTTAGGGATATGCAAATCAAAACTACAGTGAAACACCCCTTCATGACCCTTAGGACAGTTTTTAAAAAATTTTTTAAATAAGGTAAGTTATTAGTGGGGATGTGGAGAAATGGAAGCCTCATACCTTGATGGTGGAAATATAAAATGTTACAACGACTATAAAAACAGTTTTGCAGTTTCTCAAAAAGTTAAACATTGGATAACCATATGATCTATCAATTCACTCCTAGGTATAAATCCAAAGGAACTGAAAACAAGGACTTGAACAGATACTCGTACACCAAGGTTCATTCAGCATTATGCATAATAGCCAAAAGGTGGAAACAATTTCATTGTCCATTAACAGATGACTGAATAAACGAAATAGAGTTTCCATACATACCATAATGTGGATGATCCTTGAAGACATTATGCTAAGTGAAACAAACCAGACACAAAAGGACAAGTATGGCATGATTCCACTTATATGAGGTATCTGGAAGAAGCAAAGTTATAGAGACAGAAGATAGAGTAGAGGTTACCCGCAGGGTTAGGGGAGGAGAATGGAGTTACTATTTAAATGCGTCCAGAATTTGTTAGGAATGATTTTAAAAGTTTTGGAAACAGAAGTGGTGATGGTTGCACAATCGTGTGAATGTGATTAGTGCTTTAGAATAACTAAAATAGAAAAGTTTATGTTATATATATTTTACTACAGTTTTTACAAATTAATAATGTATGATGATACGTTATACACAGTAATAATACCCAAAACCATTGAATAATGCAGTATAAACAGGTGAATTATATCTCAATAAAGTTGCTAAAAAATTTTAAACAATAGAAGGACAAAATTTTTACACAGAAAGCCATAAAACATAACTGAGGAAAATCAAATGACGTATAAATGAATGGAAAGATACACCATTGTTTGTGGATCAAAAGATTGCATATTATAAAAGTATAAATTCTCCCCTAAGCATCTACCACTATAACACAATTGCAATCAAAATCTCAGCATGATGTGTATATGTGTGTATGGCTCTGTGTGTGTGTGTGTAATGTGACAAGCTGATTCTAAAACATATTAAAATACAAAGCTCCCAAGAATAGCCAAGATAATCTTAGAGGAGAACAAAGCTGGACAATTTATACTGCTGACAAACTACAATAGTTAAGATAATGTGGTTGTTCATGAATGAGTAGACAGGCGCTACAGAATAAAGACTTTCCTACGTGTGTTCAGTCGATTTACAGCAATACTTTCACCGCAATAGCATAGGCAAAGGATTAAAAGGCATCATTTCTTCAGTAAATGGTTTTGGGTCAACTGCATATCCACATGGGAAAGATGAATCTTCATGCCTACCTCACTTCATACACAAAACTCGAGTCCAGTAGTATAGTAAACCTAAACGTGAAAGGGAAAGCAATAAAGTTCCTATAACATTGCATAGGAAAATAATTTTATAAACTTGAGCTAGGCAGATTTCTCAAAACGGACACAAAATCACTAAAAAGTAAATGAAAAGATTGTTAACGTCAGCTTCATCAAAATTAGGAAAATCTATTCAGAAAAGTGACACCGTTCATAAAGTAAAAAAGCAAATCGCATGCTAGGAGCAGGTAACTGGAGTACATACATCCAACAGAGGACTCCTATTCAGGAGATAGGAGGTCTGACAATTAAGTTTGTGAACCACCCTAGAAAAAGCACTACTCACCTCATTGCTGAACATCACTACGGTCACCTTGAAAGGATAGGTCACCCAGCTAGCTATGTACTGATGCCAGCACCTAGTCCAGCATTCAAGTAATTTTGGAACTCTTTCTGGAATGGCCATCAAAGCTGTCATCATGTTATCCTTAATGTCCTGAATGTCATCAAAATGTCTTTCTTCCAATATTTTGTTCTTTCTTTTTTTTTTTTTTCTTGAAACAGAGTCTCACTATGTCACCCTCAGTAGAGTGCTATGGTGTCACAACTCACAGCAACCTCAAACTCTTGGGTTTAAGTGATTCTCTTGCCTCAGCCTTAAACTCTTGGGTTTAAGTGATTCTCTCAGCCCAGCCAAGTAGCTGGGACTATAAGCACCCACTACAACACCTGGCTACTTCTTGTTGTTGTTGTCATTGTTCTTTAGCAGGCTCTGGCCTAGTTCAAACCACCAGCCCCAGTGCATGTGGCCAGTGCCCTAACCACTGAGCTCCAGGTGCCAAGCCTCAATATTTCTTTTATCTTCAGGTAAAATCATTGGAGACCAGGTCAGGTGAGTAGGGAGAGTGTTCCAATACAGTTATTTGTTTACTGGCTAAAAACTCCCTCATACACAGTGCCGTGTGAGCTGGTGCATTCTCATGATGCCAAGATTTTCCTATTTCTCTATCACTGTTTACTTGGTCTGCTCTGCTTCTCACAGTTATCCAACAACTCTGACACACAATCTGACAATTTCTGCAATGTTTCTTCAGTTCTGCTCATTCCTAGCCACCCTGACCTCTCTTCATCAGTGATGCTTTCTCTTCCCTCAGAAAAATGTTTAATCCATACTGCTGTTTTTTTCAAGACATTATCCCCATAAACTTGGACTAACACATCCCTGATTTCATTTCTACTCTTGCCAAGTTGAATAAGAAATTTATGAATGTCTGTTCATTGCTCTAATTTAAACTCGGACAATCTCACAATGGCAACAAAAATCCACAACGACAATAATGAATGCCATTCCCCAAGATGCTGCCACACATCAACGTGAACGCAAGTGTGAGACCCTGATATACCGAGGATAGGAAATTTTACTGAGTTGTTTGTACAGTGCTGTGTATAACAAACGACACAGTGGCAATTCCACAAACTTGTCAGAACTCAAATAAAGAATATCTTTAAATCAGAAAAAGACTGACAACCCAATTTAAAAATTGAGCAGATAATGTAAATAGGCCCTTTACTAAAGGCACTATGCACATTATTAATCATCAGATGAACACAAATTGATGACACCATGAGATACTAGTATACACACTACAGAAAATAAACTAATAATATTCACTGTTGGAGCTTTCCTTCAGCAAAGAAGGCTCAGCTATCATTAGTGGTATCATAAATTGGTTCAACCACTCTGAACTACTATTAGACAATGTTTACGGAGGCTGAACAGTCGCATAGCTTACAACTCATCAAACCCACTCCCAAGCACATTCTGAACAGAAACGCCTACATATATTCACTAAAAGACATGTGTGTAGCAACCTTATTCGTGGTTGTCAAAAATGAAAACAACCTACATGTCCATCAAAGGAGACTGGATGAATAAACAGAATGCATGTATAAAATTTATACAGTGGGCTCTACGCAGCGATGGAAAAGAAAGGGTTGCCACTCTCAACAACACGGAGGAATCTCACAGACAGAATATGAAGCAAAAGGAGCCAAGCTCAACAGAGTGCATACTGTGTGGTTCCAATTGCATACAGTTTTAAAACAGGCAGAAATTAATCTATTGGGAGGGAAGTCCAAAAAGAGACTCCCTTTGGAGGGTAACACTGTGAGCAGGCCTGAGGGATGCTGGTAATGTTCACTGTCCTTATTTAGGTGAGGCATAGATGGGCACGTTTATTCTGTAATAATTAATCACAATGTATGCATTTGGAAGGCAAGAGAAGCCACCAGAAACTTCCAGAAGGAGTGAGCATAAAAAGCCAGGTCCAGGTGAGGATGAGGCTGAGCAGAACTTGCAGGCAAAGTCAAAAAGCAAGACCGGATTCCTCTGTTATCAAATTTGCCAGGAGGAATCAAGTTTTCTGTCTCACTGAAATGCAGCAGCTGCTACTCTGAGTATCAGAGACAAACACAGTTAGAGGAGCTGACTTGGTCCACGAGGAAAACTTTATCTCATTTGCTTCCTGAATGTAGTTTTGAACCATCTCCAACTCCTTCCTGACAACACAAAAGGAAGAAGTATGCATGCACAGAATTGACAAAAAGTATCTCAGAAGATGGCCAGGGAAAAGGAGCAGACGGCTTTCAGAAGGCAAGCAACACTGTAACTCCAAGTCCTGCTGCATCTTGGAACTCACAGCCCCATCAATAGCACCCCTGACTAGCCCAACTGAGTGGGTGCCATGTGTCAGGCAGTATCCTATGCCCTTTATGTGTATTAACTTGTTTAGCCCTCACAACAAGCCCACAAAGTATATTTTATATCATATCTCCAATTCACAGTTAGGGATACTGAGGCACAAAAACGTAAGCACCTTGACAAGCTCGCAGTGCTAGTCAACAGTGGAGCTGGGATTTGTACCACACCC
Organism: Galago senegalensis; assembly: GCA_963575145.1. NCBI lineage: Eukaryota > Metazoa > Chordata > Mammalia > Primates > Galagidae > Galago > Galago senegalensis. The sequence continues at coordinate 18,098 of CAUYTI010110350.1, read as the reverse complement.
TCCACCTCGCACCGTATCACCTCCTGATAACAAGAGTCCACAGCGCCTCTATGTATTACCAATGGCAGCTTCTGCAAGACTGGGTTCATTTCTGGAGAAATATTCTTAGGGACTTCAAATTTAATGCATATAAAAGGTATGTTCCAGAGAAAAATGCTAAAGTTCTATTTGATCCCATCCCAGAGATGTCACATTGCTCATAAAAAGACCAACATCCAAATTTTAATGGAAATTACCACAAACACAAAATTTCATTTCATAAATAATTTTCTTTTCAAGAGGTTCGCATGTGCTTTGAAAAGTTTGATTCAATCCCAGCCTCAAGCCCTGCTCTTTGTTTTATAAAACTGAACCACCACCAACCCTGGGGAAAATGGTTTTTCCTTTAGTGACATTTCAAGGGCATACTTACCAATAAGGAAAACCAGCCATGCTGAGTTTCTAAATGTGCTACTCCAGGCAGCACCCAGGGGGTGTTGCCTTCCCAGGCAATGATGCCACAACTACCAGAAGCTATCAGCCCTGGTCTTCAGAAGCAGCCGTCAGTATTGGGAGAGAACTGTCCCCTGAGCTGGTACTATTCAGACCCTCCCTTCACCCTCCCTCCCCATTACCTAGAGCATCCCCAGAAGCAGCTAAAGGCTGGGGGTTCGCATGAGTGTTCCCTGGTGCTTCTAAAAGGTGGAATGTGGGAGCACAGCTGCACCCTGGCCCTGAGCCTTTCCTCACTGGGATGTAGGATAGGATACATTGAGGTATATGGGATAGCAGAAGCATCAGCTTTTCCTGAAGGGACCATTTCTCTGTCACTTATGGAGATTTGTAAATATCAGCTTTCAGCAGTGAAAGAAGCAGACGCATGATTTGGACTGAGCGGTAGGTCAGCTACGCCGTGGTTGGTAAGCACATTCTCTTCCAGCACATGGTCTGTTCATGCCACTCTCAAGTCATTCACAGCCACCTCTCTGCTCACAGCTAATGAAGCCAAATCCCTCAACATCCACCACCACAAAGGGAATTGTCCCTTTTTATGCTATGGCCAAAGTCCTTGATTCTACTAGAATGAAAAGGAAATAAAAAGAGATAACATGGTTGCTAAATATGTAGGCTGTTGATGCCGTGCCTAAGTGGAAGGACAGTGTTGCCTCAAGGATCACCTTCCAGGGAAGAGAACATGGGTCTCCCTTAACCCTTTCCAGACCATTTCCATAAAATTTCATGTCTCAACCATTGTAAGACAAAGTTTTATATAAATGGAAAATGTCAAAAAAACCAAGACATAAAACAATTGTTCCGATTTCCAATATAGTAGAACCTCCATAGTTGACCACCTCCCTACATTGACCACCTCCTTAAGTTGACCTAATTTTCTTAGACCAGACATACACCACATATCAGTACAGTAGGCCTAGTTCCATATGTTGACCACTCCTATGTTCACAGTTTGCTACAGGCCCTTTCATTGGTCAAGCGACAGAGGTTCTATTGATCATGGTATTTCATTCTGATACACACACTCCTACAGAGTTCCCATGCTTATAATCGAGTGTAGAACCTAATACCACCTCCCACACTGGAAAAATTCTGAACAAGAAAAGGCAAGCAAATTACAGTCTCATGTCTCCTGCTCTGCTGCTAGTGACCCAGGCTGCATCAAGGTCTCAGGGCAACTCTGGAAATATGACCCCCTAGGGCTGCATGCCCTCAGACAGCTTGGTTTTGAAGATGTTGCCTTAAAAACTAGTGGCTGCAGTCATAGTGACAAGTTCTGTGCAAGTGGACCAGCATCAAGGGAGTAGAGAGACCACCTGTCCCACATCCCAGCTTCACTGCTTAACCAGCGAGGGGGACCTCAAAGGGACTGCTCAGCACTTTCTGAACCTCGCTTTCTTCATGTGTAATCCCAGGCTCAGTGGATCTGTTTAGGCTTAGGGTTTATTTACATCAGGGAGATGTAAATAAATTGTCCCACAGAGCCTAGCTCAGTGACTAGCCTGGGCACCATTTTAGCGGGATAGAGCCTGGAAACCATATCAGATGGCCGTATGGTGCGAAGGTCCCGCCCGAGAACACTTCTCCTCATAAATAATCCTACACCAACTCGCCCTCCGCCCTCTCAGCCCCCCAAAAGGGAAACCAGAGCTCAGGAATTTATTCCTGTTCAATGATGATGTTTTGGTATTCTTTGGCAATAAAGGCACAGCTCATTCTTCAGCTTAATGAGAAGAAAATAATGTTCAGAGCCCACACAGCTGGGCTCTCTGCTCGTCCAGCCCCAGCACCCTCGGTGACCAGCCTCACACCACCCCACTCGGCTTAATTTCCAGCCCAGCCCACTGTCCACAGATGTTCCTGCATCGTCAGTATCTGCTGTTTCCTCCTCTGGGGACACTGGCCATCAACCTTGGACCTTTCATTTGCCACTGAGTTTTTCTCTTAACTATTATCACTCTTCTTTCACTTATTTTGCTCCAACTTTTGATAAGCAAACATTTCATTTTTTATAAAGAAAGAAAGACAGTCAACCTGAGGGAACCGTTTTGAGATTTTTACCTAAATCTGATCAATATATGTTACAAAGCATAAATACTGTCAAGACTTTGTACCAGAAGAGAGCAAAAGAAAATCCCAGAATGCAACGGTTAAGACTTTTCATAGAATTTTTAAGCCCCTCGCTGCCAGAGAGTCTTCCACTGGTGAAGAGGCTTACAAATATTATTGAAGATCAGATTCCCTAAAAAAAAAAAAATCTCTAGCTGAGCTTTTCGCTTCTCCCTTCCTTCTGCGGACGATTATTGACAATGCGTTGGATAAATCACTCTCCCAAGAGTCTTGCTCTGGGAATTTATTATTTTCACTTTTTTATTTTTAAACCACAACCAACAGCAAGGGTTAATCAAAGTAATGACTGAAAAATGTCTTTGCCAGATCTACCAAGACAGTCCCAGGACCAAATGGTTTCAGTTCCCTACTCCCTGCCTCCCGCCTGCCTCCCAGATAACTCCTGGCGGATGAGCCGGTGCAGGTTCACAGTCTCCAGTTCTCCATCCTCCCCCAGCCTGGCAAGCAAACCTATTCTGTTTTGCTAGGATAACCTTGCCGTGATTCTTACTTCTGTTCTGTGTCACCTTATTTGAAGGGTTTTTTAATTTCATTACCAACCATAGGGAAAATAGAGATCCAAAGTGTTTCTTCATGGAGTGCCATCACTCACTTTGGCTCCCAAGTTGCCATGGGATCACTCATCCCTTACACCTGGGCAGAAAGTCACCAAGAGGCATATGGGGCCAGCCCTGAGCCAGAGCGAGATGTATGCCTCTTAATCAGGAAATTTGGGGTTCCTCTTTTTTCTCTTTTTTCTCTTTCTCTTCTCTACCCCTCTCCCTCTCCCAGCTTTCCAGATGTCTCATGTCACATCCACTGTGACATTTCCATTGGGGCATCTCTGTACCATCTCCAGTTGTCAATGAAGCCTGTTCCCCTTAACACTCTTATCTGATTCTCTTTTATTCAGTGGCCTCAGACTGGACCAGATTCCAACCGAGCTCCCTCCTGAGTGACTAGCTGAAACCCTAAAAATGACAGCCCTGTCAGAGGTCTCAGCAGTGAAACTGCCCAGGTGAAGAGGAAGCCAGAGAAAACCTGGTTTAACTTAATATGCATTTTATATCTAAGACAAACATCCAATCACAATTACCAACCAAGCCCCCAAGTATTGTGACAGCTCCTTTCTCCTCCTGAGAAACAGTAGTGTAATAAAGACAATTATCATCACCTAAAAAAGGCCACTACAGTCAAGCCCATGGCCGTTCAGACCAGGACGTGTCACTCACAGTCTTGGATGTGAGGTTTTGGGAAAGGACCTTTCCTCTCAGATTAGGGAAGTGGCCCCGAAAAGGCCTTCATTTTCTCTATAGCCAGTTAGGGCTCAGTCTTGGTGCAAGTGACTGTCACCCTCACCCCATTCCAAACTGCTCAGATTTCAGGCAAGGCCTTCTCTCAAGACAATGAATTCCAAATGCTGACCGACCTTTATGGGGCTTTGAGGACGGGCCGCATCAGTGGTATGCAGTTCATCCATCCATAACCCTCACCGCTACACCACTGCCACCCTGCATTCTGCCACTGCATCTCCCACAGTGCCAGGTGACACATCACACCTTTACAGGTCTTGTCCATCAAATTTGAACAACTCTCCAAGACAGGTCCTGCCACTACCCTCATCTTACTAATAAAGAACGCCAGGTTCTGAGGGGACAGAGTCTTGTCCAGCAAGGACAAACCAGGTTCTGAACTCAGGACTCTGAGACCTGCAAACCCATGCTGTGGTCTACTGAAATACATATTGGTCTTTGCCCCTGGTTTCTGGTACAGAGTTTCAAAAACCTTTGGAATTTCCTAAGTGATAGGGTATCTCTTGTTATTCATAAAGAGCTCCTTATATAATGCACATGTGAGTTTATGCTCACAGGCGGCCCTCAGAGTGTTTCAAGGGAAAGGTTGGCCATGTCAGAAAGACCACGGACGTGATCAGGGAGTGGGACTTGATCCCCAGGGAGTAAGGGAGCTGAAGATCAAGCACAGTCACACCGCCTGTCATGCATACAGAATGAAATCCCAAAAACTACACTCACGAGGCCTGAAGGGCCATTCCGGTTGGTGGGCATACTGGTTTGCTGTGGGACACCCTGATAGGACAGCAGTTTCTGTACTGGCCCCAACCATGTCACCTTGTGCCTCTCGTCACTGGGCTGCTCAGTATAGCACATTCCTGAGCTCCGAGAGGCATTCTGCCAAGTCACTGAACCCAAAGCAAGGGGTCGTGGCAACCCGCAAATCTGTAGCTGAGTCAGATAGAAGTGTGTGTTGCCTGGGAGCCCGGGACTTGTCTGAAGTGGGGGAAGTTTTCTGTAGAGTTGAGCCCTTTAATCTGGGTCTATGCTAACTCTGGGTAGTTAACATCAGAACTGAATCTACTTGCAAGACACCCAGCTGGCCTCAGAGCATCCACGCTGGCATGGACACGCTCTTCCCTGCCAGCCCCTGGAGGAGGCTCGCCTCATCTCCTGCTGGCGTCTCTGATCACATGCCTGTATTTTGCTACTCTATCAACCAGGCCACGCCTTCTCCAGCTCGGGTGCTTCCTGGTGTTCTCCAGGGCACCAGATTGTTAGGAGAGCACCAAGAGGGGCTTAGCCAGGTAATTACACTACTGAAGGACAGATCCTCTCCAGGGTGTCCAATCTGGAAACCGTGAGCCACATGCTGATTTTGTGAGGACCTTTGTGTTTATCTACAGTATTGGATATCACAAAAAGTATGCACAAACCTTTCGTTAGCGCTTGTGTATTCAGTGTGTGGCCAAGATAACTCTTCTTCATGTGTGTGGCAGAGAAAAAAAAAAGATTGGACACCCCTGATCCTGTTACAGACCAAAATATATACAGTGAGAAATTCAAAAGGCAATTATCTGCCGGCCCCAACAAAATAAAAAGCATTCTCACCGGAAGCATAAAGCACCATGCTTACACCGAACGTTCTGAAACATCACTGGGAAAGACCTGTCACCAATAATGTGGTGACACAGAGCACGTGTGACCACTATGGGCACTGTGTGCCCAGCTGCAGGTGCTACAATGATGGCTTCACAGAGGCTCAATGGCTACCTCCTTACCTGGCACACTTCAGCTGCTGACAACGTCAGCAAGAAGATTCCAGAAGGCTGCTCTGTTTTGAAAGTCTAGTTTGCCCCAACTCATTCCTGCTCTCCACATGTTGTTGATATGGTCGGCAGGCCCTTTAAATCAAGTTTCCCTTTCTTTCATTAAACTAGAGGCCAATAATGGGGGATTTTATGTTCTTTCCACAAATCTATTGGGAAAAAACACAGTTTTATTTAAGACCATTTTTTCCTTTTGAAACCCAGTATGTGATCCTCTATCTTGTTCTCCTAACTCAACACATAAAATTCCCCATGTCCCTAGTGTTCCCTCGACCTCCTCAACAAAAGTGAACTGACGGCTCCTCCAACGATAATACTGTTGCACGTTTATGTTTCCAAATTACTTTCACACACACTACCCTTTTTCATTTTCTTTCCAGAGCAAAGAAGCAATTGCCATCTTTCTCTTTAAATTTGAGAAAACAGAAGCCTCAAGAATAACAGCAAGCATAGATCAAGCACTTACCGTGCACGGGCTAAGGCGCTTCCATGTATTTCCCCATCCAGTCCTTTCAATGCCTCGTGAGGCCAGTGCTAGTGATGACCCATTTTACAGGTGGGGAACCTGAGCCTCAAAGAAGCCAATGGGCCACACTGTGAGTCAGCAACATAGCCGCTTTCATAATGCGGGCTTCTGTCCCCTGGATATCTGTCTCGGGCAGTGATTTTCAACCTTTTTTATCTCAAAACACCCTTAAGCCTATAGTTAAACTTCCCCAGCACACTTAAATTATGTTAATAAAAAAAAAAAAAAAGAATACAGGCCAGGCGTGGTGGCTCACGCCTATAATCCCAGCACTCTAGGAAGCCGAGGCAGGTGGATTGCTGAGCTCAGGAGTTCCAGAGACCAGCCTAAGCAAGAGTGAAACCCCATCTCCACAAAAAAAAAAAAAAAAAAAAAAAAATATATATATATATATATATATATATATATATAAAAACCAGTTGGGTATTGTGGCAGGTACCTATAGTCCCAGATACTTCAGTGGCTAAAAAACAAGAGAATCACTTGAGCACTAGAGTTTGTGGTTGCTGTGAGCTATGACACCACAGCACTCTACCGTGTCAACAAAGGGAGACTGTCTCAAAAGAAAAAAAGAATATACTGTGCCTTGAACATCTTTCAAAAATAATTTAATGAATGACCTTTAACAATTTCGGAGGCACACCTAAGATTTTCTCAGGGCCCAAGGGTTGAAAATCTCTGATCTAGGGAGTAAGCTTCCAGGCGAGCCCCTCCCTGCCTGGTTCCTCCTGGCCAATGGATCTTGAAATAATGGCCCAAGGGGACAGGAGCCATGTCTCTTACCAGCTACTGCCCTACCAGTCCCCTTCCTACTAAGATTCTCCTTTATGAGGTTATGGAGTCAAAGTCAGGGGACAGGAAACGCCTGACCATCCCCTCCACCTCATTTCTCTCCTGCATTAATGCCCAGTCCCCTTTTTCTGGCTCTCCTGCAGTGAGGTCCACTCCTGCCCAGCCTCCTTCCATAGCACCTCCTGGGCCTGGAGGTCTAGTCCATTCTCCCTGCATCAACACTCAGAGTCACACCACTGCCAGCTCCCCAATCACTGCCTCCAGGCAGAGGCTGCAGCTTTCCAGCAGGCCAGGCTAAGGCTGGTGATTTGTCCTAAGTTTGGCCTAATTACTGGGTGTGTAGTGTAGGCCCAGTAAATATTTGTTTAACTAATCATAAACTCATAAACAGCAGTAACTAATGATTTAAGTGAATAGGAAGGACTGAACACACGTCTACTCATTTAATCCTCACCCAAAATGCTAGCGTAGATGACATTATTCCCATTTTGCACTTGGGAGAACTGAGTTGAGAAGAAACCAGATGGTTTTCCCAGGATGACATCATACTGAACAGTGCTGCGATGACTCCAGCCGGGGCCCTCACCCAACCCTTCGGCTGGTCTGCTCCAGAAGCTGGCAGTGTGGCCTTAGCCTTTGCCCCCACTCTGCCAGACTTCCAGGGCTCTTCTACAAAATAAGGGAATCAAGGAGGTGACCCAGGGCCCATCTTGACTCAGTCATGCTGTGATCCTCTCTAGAGCTCTCTAGTTTGTGACATGCATTCTGCCAAAAGTCCCAGAGCCAGAGACTCAGATGCTGCGGGTAGATGTGATTCACACTGCACTTCCCGCCAGTGCACGTAATGTGCATGCAAAGCCCAGGACTGGAGCGATTTTTACTGTAATTTGGGGAGGGTGATGACTGAAGGAAGAACAGAGAGGTAGAGACAAACGTCTCTTCTTAAGGATAATAATGTCTAAGCTTTGATTTATTTCATTTGTGAAAACCATTATGTGTTTTTGGCCTGAGAGCAACATCCGAGGTTTAAACCAAGACCAGCTTTGAGTCACAGGCACAGCTGCAGGATGGGACTTCTGATATCCACCGGGGGCCCAGTCCTGCTGCCCTCTGGCTTCCTGCCCCCTCCCCGGGGAAGCCCCTTCTTTCCTGTCCTAAGCCTCTTCTTTCCTCACACCCCAGCCAGACTGCGGGTCTCAGGATCCCCACCAGATCCAGGCCCTCTCCCTGGCTCCTTTTCCTCCATGTCTATCACTGGAAGACCCCGGCTGCCCACATGATCTGCAGCCCAGTAGTCAGGCTGCTGTTGGTGCTCACAGCCCCACACTCAGCTCCTGACTCACCCAGAACCTCCCGGAGAAGGTGAAACTGAGAGAATAAACCAGGAACCTCTCCAAATCTCAGATCCTCCTAGAACAGCAGCAATGGCAGGGTGGCCTCAGGGAACCAAGGGCTGGCAGACACCCTGGCGGCCCTCTGTGTCACGCCTCATCTCTGCGGTCATCCCTTAGGAAGCAAGCGGTGTGCAGGCAGTGCTAAGGACCAGGACACCAAAGGCCCTCCACAAATCCTACCTATCAGTGGGATAACAGACACTGGCTTCTTCAGGACATGGACAGCTTTGAGTGCAGCCTGAGTAACAGCAGGGCCACAGGGCTCCAATCCCTACCACTTCTGCTATTCTGTGATCCTGGGTTCCTCATCTGTGACATTTGTCAAATTATTTACTCCAAGTGTCATTATGAGGGCTCAACAAAAGAGTCCATTTTCAGTTTGAGAGAGCTGTTGCCATTGCTGTTACAACGTTCAGAGGCTCTCTGCTTGGACTGCACTAGTTCCAGGTTTGCTGAGCAGCACATCTGTGAGGACTCTGCCTGGGGACGCCGCGGTAAGTCCCTCCATACGCTGTCTCCCTCTCCTGGTTCTTCCCATCCTTCCAGAGTGGAGTCTCCACGTTTCCCACCATTGTTGGTGGTCCCTGCTTTCATGAAGGCCAAACGCTCAGCAGGAGCAACTAGACAGAACACGACTGTCACTCCCGAGGGCCCCGTGCGCCGGCCAGGACGTAATCCATCTCGCTTTTTCCGTCAACATCCTAAAGACTGAAATTGGGACTAACAGGAACCAAGCAGTACCTGGACTCATGCCTCCTTCCAGACAGTGTCTCCTGTTCCTAAAGATTCCTTTAGGTCATATTCCTTTTCTTAGAAGTAAAAGTTCTAACTTGCCAGAAAAAAACATATATATATACACACATATATGCTTTATGTTTTGGAGCATGATTTGCTGCGAGGTCTGGATTTTCCACTATACTTTCTAAGTGAGAATCTGCTCTGGCCAAGTCCTCCTCTTTAAAGGCTTTGGACCAAATTTGTGTCCCTGAAAGTTTGGCTCTTAAAGAAGAGCAGGAAGAAAAATAGACTCAACATGAAGGATTTGGAAAAGACAAGCCAGGGGCTGGCAAACCCCCCAGATCCTGGAGGAGAAGGAGGTGTGGGCTGCGACCTCCCCCCCAGACTCAGAAGCATTTTGCTCCTCTGCTGCATCCTCTGCGCTTTTTTTTTTTTAGTAGCTTTGAATGAGAGTATTAAACAGAGACACACACTCACTTACTCACCTTGAAATCTCCAACCCAATTCAATTCACTCATCTCTTACATAATAAATGGGGGTAGCAGCAGGCACAGGCATGACTGGTTAGCACTGGAGAAGGTTCAAATCCAGTCCCCTTATCCCCTGATGGTGGTCAGTCTGAACACAAACTGCTTCCTGGCCCTGGAAACCAGCCCTCGAACATCCTGGTCCACCAGAACCATCTCAGATCACAGCTCTTCCCTTACTGATTCTTAAAAGTTTGCTGGTGGGGGAAATGATTCTTCACTAAACAAGTCTTCTTTAGACACTGAAAACTAGAAATCGTTTATTGGTTAGAACAGAGAGGGCCAAGTGGCTATCTGGGAGTTGGATACTATTTCAAAATATGTTCAACCCAAGGAGTTGTCAACATTTAAAAATAATTGTTTGCATTTTTAAAAAATTCAGATTCCAGCTTCTCTTGGGAAAAAAATGAGAAAATCTGGCAGCAGTGGGCCCTCATGTTCTCATGGCAACACTTGGCTGGAGCTGCGAGGCTTTGCCCACTGAGCCGGGCACACATTCCATTCCACACTCCCCCGGCCCCAGTCCCCTCTGCCTCACAGCTGGCCCTGGCTCTGTGCCCACTGCCACCACCTGCTGCCACAGGCATATCAGCTCGCAGCCCAGAGGCAGACACGGGAGCAAAAGCACATCCCTCTCCCACCTCAACTTCCCAACTCTTGCCCCTACTCCCTTTAAACTCTTTTTTATTTTTGAAACAGAGCCTCAAGCTGTCACCCTGGGTAGAGGGCCCTGCCATCACAGCTCCAGCTCACAGCAACCTCCAACTCCTGGGCTCAAGCGAGTCTCCTGCCTCCGCCTCCCAAGAAGCTGGGTCGGACCACAGGGGCCTGCCACAAAGCCCAGCTATTTTTTGGTTGCAGCCATCATTATTGTTTGGTGGCCTGGACTGGATTTGAACCCACTACCTTAGGTGTATGTGGCTGGCGCCTTAGCCACTTGAGCCACAGGTGCCAAGCCTAGTTGCCCTTTAAAGCCAAAAAAAGGAAGCAAATCTCATCTGGCATTGGAAATGCCACCACTGGCCTCAGAGTGTTTTCACATCTGATGTAGCTATGCAGAGAAATCATTGTCATGTAAATAAATGATTTGTCATCAGAAATGGTCCTGCTTAAAAGGTTTAGACCTGCTTCTGTGCTAGATTTTAACAAAACAATGTATTTCATATCTAATGAGTAAATGTTTTTTCCCCATGGGATAAAATTTCAGGGGACAGAATTACTCAATAAGGCTCTCCAACACTTATGATCCAAACACTCTTACAGACATACCCAGAAAACAATGTTTACTCTGGGCACCCCATTGCCCTACTCAGGTTGACCTAAAATTAACCATCTTGACCCAACTTGCATGAATGGAGTGGACCAAGCACATGGTGTGGCAACACTGATGCTATCCCTGTGCCTTCTTTGGTGACACTGACTTTCTTAGTGGCCTGCTCTAAGCTGCATACCTGATGAGGGGACATGAGCATAAACAAAAATTATATTATTCTTCCCAAAGTCACCTCCAACCACTAAGTCACATAACAGGTATAACCCAGGGCAGATGCTTCCCATAGTTGAAGGCCCAGCTTTCTATACTATGTATTGGATTTTTGTGAATCTATATAGAAAATAAAACACTCACCTACAGCTCAGAGGCTATGGCCAGAGGAGAGGGCATGAGCTGTGGGTCCTCTCTGGAAGGAACAGTCAACGCAGGGCTGCAAAAGAGCCCCCTGGCCAGGTCTACCTCCAGCATGGAAAGTCCCTGAGCTAACCCTCAGGACATGCTCCATGGCTTGCAGGACACTGCTATCTGTGAACCCAGAGGAACCAGGAAATATACTTTGGCTGAGTGCAGCCCTGATTCACACATCTCTCCCCAGATAGAGCTCCAAAGAGGCCAGCCTACAAGGTAGAATGTGACAGTCACCATCATAGTGCAGTGATGATGCAGACAGTGTGTACTGAGCTGACCCTGCAAGACAGATACTGTGCTGAAACTCAGCTTTTTTATTTATTTCTTTGTTTGTTTTTGAGACAGAGTCTCAAGCTGTGGCCCTGGTTAGAGTGCTGTACCATCACAGCTCACAGCAACCTCAAACTCTTAGGCTTAAGCGATTCTCTTGCCTCAGCCTCCCAAGTAGCTGGGACTACAGGCATCCACCACAACACCTGGCTATTTTTTGGTTATAGTTGTCATTGTTGTTTGCCAGGCCCAGGCTGGATTCCAACCCACCAACTCTGGTGTACCTGGTTGGTGCCCTCGCCCCTGAACTACAGGTGCCAAGCCAAAACTCAGCATTTTTCAAAGGTAGCCAGCAGACCTATGGGGTAGCTTTCTCTGACCTTTTAATGCCCTCAAAGTCAAACATCTACGTCAGTACAACTACATCTGCGTCAGTACAACTTAATGTAACAGCTAACTAAGGCAACACGCCTAGAATCTATTTTTTTTTTAAATTATACATGTTAATAATTTTAAGTAAAGCTTGACAGTTTTATTTCTTTCAATGTACCTTTTATTCCAGTTGCACAGAACCAACTACGGGCCAGGTCATGGAATAGTTCCTTCACATTCGTAGATGAGTCTAAACTAGACACAGTGACCCATAAACTAACCATGTTGAACCTAGAGATCCCAAGCCACTTGCACATTTCAACTGTGTGGCCTTATGCATAGACACTAGCCCCAGCCTCCATCCCTGCCCTTGGCAACTGACAGCTAACATCCTCCTTGGAAAAGAGGCACTTAGGAAGGAGCAGATGGTCTCTGCAAGACAGAGAATGGGGAGAAACTTGGCTAAAGACAGAAGTAGAGGTGATGCTGGCCATGAAGAGGGCAAGTGGGTCGCCCCTCTTCTCCAAAGCATCACTCTCAAACCTGCTATGGACGGAGGAAGGGACCACCTGAATCAGAGTGGTTCACCTCTCTGGTTTTCAATGCTGGCCCTAGGTCAGCTGCAGGATGAGAATGACCCTGTCTGGGCTTGAAGGTACCATTCTCTTTTCCACAGACTCATTTGTGAAGCAGTGTTTAATGTTCGGGAGCTGTTCTTTCTTTGCTTTTTGAAGCCATAAGACAACATCATGTTCTGAGACCCCTTAGACATTCCACTGGGGAAGGAAGGGGCAGAGGCATGTGAGCACCTTTCATTTCAAAAAAACTTTTGTAACAGTAAAAAACATAAAACAAAACAAACAAAAAAAACATAAAACAACTCAGACCACATGAAATGAAATCTATAAATTACAAAAAATCTTGAGGTTCTATTTCGTTCCACAATAGTATAAAAACTCTAAGATAAAAATAAAAACCTCCCAGTAGCACATTTATGCTAATTATATCATTCTCCCCACTACCCTGCCAACATTTTGGGTATGCGCCACTAAAGGCCACTGGCTACAGAGACAAAAACAGAGGCCCAGCAGCCACAAACCCACCCTAGCCACTGTATAAGGGGCAGCCACTCATCTCCTGCCCACTTACAAATTTCTAAGAGAGACAGGAAATCCAGACTTAAAGGCTCTTCTTTCAAAGTTTTAATGACTGATTTAAAAGATATATTTAAACACTGTGGCCAAACACACTGGCTCATACCTGTAAACCCAGCACTTGGGGAGCCTAAGTCAGGAGGATCACTTGAGTTTGAGAGTTTGATACCAGCCTGGGCAACATGGCAAGATCTTGTCTCTATAAACAAAAAATTAAAAAAAAAAATTATCCAGGGGTGATGGTATAGTTCTATAGTCCCAACTACTAAGCAGGCTGAGGCAGTAGGATTGCTTGAACCCAAGAATTTCAGAAGGCAGTGAGCCATGATCGTGCCACTGCACTCCAGCCTAGGCGACAGAGCAAGCACCCCATCTCCATAAATAAGTAAGTAAATAAATAAATAAAACTGGCTGAATAGAACCTGTCTGAAGGCAGATCTATCCAGCAGGCCCTCCCTTTCCCGGTTTTTTTCCTGCGTCCTAAACCTCCAGGCTGCTTCTTGTTGAGGCTAGATGGCTGTGTTTTTCTTCTAAAATTATGACAGTGAAAGTCAAGCCCATTTCAGGTGCACTGTTTGTGAGCACATGAGTTAGGATCACTTTAGCATAGTTTTTTGGGGAGGACAGTTTGGCAGTACTTCATTAAAAACTGAAATATCTTGTTCTCAGCCATCTCACTCCCAGGAAGCTATGCTAAAGACATACTCCCTTAAGGACTTGAAGATATAGGTATAAAGAAACATCAATGGCATTGTTTGTTTAAGAAAAAGAAAAATACTTTAAATGCCTTTCAACCAAAGAATGTTTAAATAATTCACTCTCTCCCTGCGTAATCAAATGCTACCCATCCCTTAAAAGAAAGTATTCATATCTCAGCACACTGATGCGGGAAAATATGCATGAAATATGTTGTAAACAGTTTTTAAAAGATTTTTTTTAACTAGCCATAGAAAAAGATACATATTGGGGCCACCTGTTGTGTTAAATAGAATTCTCATACATTGGCATGTTTGTGTACCAATAGAAAAAAGTCTGGAAGGACAGTTGATAAATTATTAACCACTATTACAGCAAGAGTCCGTTTTAGGGTGATTTTTACATCATCAATTAAGCTATATTCACTGATTATTTTTGTTACTAGCATATTTTATTGGAAAGTGAAACTTAAAAATTATCCATTGTGCTCTTTCAGGGACAGTGTCCAGCATTGGACATATCATCATAGGCTTTCCTATAAGGCAGCCTCTAACAAAACTAGGCTGTCCTAAACTCCTGATAATAGACTTGTTTACCTTTATACCAACAAGGTTGAAAAAAGACTACAAAATGCAAGTGACATGTCCCCAAGCAGACGCCTAGGAGACATGTCAGCAGCCACCTATGGTGGCCCCAGGTGTACTAAATGTGTGTCTATGACAAAATTAAGCATGCTTACCTTGTCAAGGAGCAGAAGTGTTGAAGGCACAGCACAGAGTTTTCACCAGACATCAAGTCTTCCAGCAGCTTGATTTTGGACTTGCCAGCCTCCAGAACTATGAAGAGCACATTTCTGTTGTTTATAAGCCACCCAGCCCTATGGTCTTCCCTTACAGCTGCCCCAGTGGGCTAAGGCAGAATGGAGAAGCAGAACATGGCCTGGTCAGCAGTGCAAGGGAATAAGCTAGATCAAACTGTCGGAAGATACACATGACAAGGATGATATAAAATAAGCAAATGACATGTATCTACCTACAAAGAATTCCTGCCACAAAACCTACTTCTAGTTCAATCTTTAGATAAACATCTATTTGTCAGAAATAATGCAACACAAGGTCACTTTTTATGATACCCCAAGAAAGCAAAAGGAGACCCAGGCATGGGGGCTATTCTCCAGACAAAGGACCTGGCTTCTTCACTTTCCCGGCATGAAAATAAAGTGGTGGAGGGAGGAATGCTCCATATGGAATACTTGCATTCTGATTCAAACAGGCCAACTTCAGAAGACAAGGAAATCTGAACATGGAGTGGGTATTAGGCAATAAGGAAGTGTCACTAATTTGGTTACACTTGATAATGGTTTTATGATTTAAAAAAAAAAAAAAAAAGGCTCAGTGCCAGTAGCTCAGCGGCTAGGGTGCCAGCCTCATACACCAGAGCTGGCAGGTTTGAATCCAGCTCAGGTCTGCCAAACAACAATGACAACTACAACCAATAAATAGCCGGGCATTGTGGCAGGCACCTGTCGTCCCAGCTACTTGGGAGGCTGAGGCAAGAGAATCGCTTAAACCCAAGAGTTTGAGGTTTCTGTGAGCTGTGACACTACAGCACTCTGTGGAGGGTAACTCTGTCTCAAAAAAAAAAGTCCACACATTTTAGCACTGTATACAGATAGCTGTCAGGATGAAATACAGGGTGACTAGGGCTTGTCTAAAATACCTCAGCAAAGAGGTTGAAAGGAAAATAAGCAAAGTGGTAACCATAGATACTGAATAACAAGGAGAAATGTTGAGTATGAACTTCTCTGCTTTTCTGTGTGAACTACACATACAAGTGTATGAACGGGCTAGAAGAACACCTGCCGGGCAGGAGGGAGCTGCCCTCTGGGGAGTGGGAGAGCCAGACAATACCTATTTCTGGCCATCAAAGAAGGACACAAAGCAAGAATGTTGAGACAGTACTAATTTCCAAATCTGGGTGGTGTGAACACAGGTCTTGGTATATTCTCTGTGCTTCAGGGTATTTCTTTAGTTTTTCACAATAAAAATATTTTAAACCAAGAGTCACAGGAAGATGAAACAAGAGCTTAGGTAACTCATGGGAAGATATATCCCTCAGAGCCAAGGACGTGGGCTCACTGAACCACCTGCCAGAAAGGCCCAGAAATTTGGCACTTGGTCTTACAGGTGACTTGGGCTTCAGCCACACTGACCACTGGAGTACCATGGCCCGTGGGAGCACACTGTGGGCACCAAACCACATACAGGCATGGGCACATGTATGACAAACCAAGGGAAACCCAGACTGCTGGTGAATGGAAGGGCTCAGAGGAAGGGTTTGGTAGTCAGGCATGCAGGCAGGGCTTGGTGGTCTGGGGATTTTCCTCTTCAAGAACAGGGTCATTCCTTATACTACCAGAAATTATTGTTATTTAAAAGCACCAGACATTCATTCATTAAGTAACCACTGATCAGGCGTCTGCACCCTGCCAGGCACAAAGGTACCATACAAGAGTGACTAACACCACCAGCTTGGGCATCATCCCAGCCAACCAAAACCCACACAGGAGCTTGCCTGGGTGCTGGCCCACTTCACACTTCCCTCGGGTCTCTGCAGATGGGACACCTGTGGAACCTATTGGGGAAACCAGGACTTAGGTCAGGTCTTGCCTCACGGAGGCCCTGACTTGTACACCTACTATGGGCCAGTCCTCAGAGGCCCTGCCCTGCCCCTTATTCTGTCCTTGGAAGCTGCCGTGAATGCCCCCCCCCACCTTTTTTTTTTTTTTTTTTTAAACAAGACCTGTCTTCCTTTAGGTTTGAGGATGGATTCCACATGGCCTTAGCCCAAAGCTAATCCCCAAGGGAAACCCCGGGGCTCACTCTCCTCCCTGAGTGTCAGCAACAAAAACATCCCAAGAGAGATCACAGATGTATTCAGCAGACTTTCCAATAAGAAACCGGTGAGAAACCCTTGATTTGAAGAGATAGGGGGAAAGGCAGAAAATGGCAAGAGGATTAACTCAACCCAAACTGCTGAGAATGCAAAGCCCGAGGGGGATTACAGGAGATTTTTTACCTCCTGCTTGGTGTTTTGCTGATTTTCATTTTTTGAAAAGTGGGCTTTTCTCTTTGGAAAAATGTAAACCAAAGGGGAAAAAAACACACACAAAAAACAAAGACCTATGAATTCAAAGTGCATGGAGTGACTATGGGGGAAGTAAGATTTAACCTACTTCCCATTCACATCGGTTTGACATGGAGTAGGAACTAGTTAACCCTAGTTAACCACACAGGACAAGGGGCCTGAAAAACTGCCCATGGGAGACGTCATCCTGGCAGCAAATTTAGCCAAGCCAGTTCCAGGTGACAGAAAGTTTTCCACAGAGCAGGGGCCTTCACTGACAGAGCTCCGGCTACACAGGAAGAAATGTTCTCAGCTATGGATAGTAATCACAGCTAGACGAGCCACACTGTTATAGCTTTAAAAATATACACCTTTCCCAGTGTTAAATCAATAAATGTGAAAATCCCAACTGCCCACCATGCAGCTCTATAAAAGCAAGAAATTCTGTGACAGTCGATGTGTGCTGAAACAGAGACAAACAGAAGCTTCCCCTTCTCAGTGGGGGCTTAGCTGCCAGAACTGCACTGCCCTGCCCCCCAGCTAGTCCTTTCTCTTCTCTTCTCAGTAGTCATGGCTCATTTGCAAGAGCCCAGGAGAAGCTTGTGTTTCCCTTTGATCTAATGATGCTGAGTCAGGGGAGTGAGCAGCCCTGAATGCCCTTTTTAAAAAAAAAAAAGAAAGAAAGAAACAGGAGAGAGTAACAGAGACAGAAGGACCAGGGCATGGTTGCGTCGGGAAATACAGTGATTTTTTTTTTTTTTTAGGTAGTTGAGAAGCCAAAAACAATGTGATTCACGTGCGCCACATGTGTTGATTTCAGAATGAGAAACAGTGATGCATTATTCATGCAAAATGGGTAATTCACCCAGTGGTTCTCAAGGATCAGGCACCCAGCAGCCCTCATGGTCAGGCAGGCAGTAGCAACCCTACACCACCCCCAGGAGAATCCCGGGTGGGGGTAGTGTTAGGTCCGAAAAAGCCTCCCGAAGTAGCCCCAACCGACAAACTCGAGACACACTCCGATGTAAGGGCATAAGGTGAGATTTTATTACAGGCCCGGGGTAGCCTGGACTCCCCTGGCATGCAAGCCTAGGACGAGC
>CAUYTI010110348.1:0-13733 GCA_963575145.1 Galago senegalensis | reverse complement strand
GCTGTCCCCCTAGGTAGAGTGCCGTGGCATTACAGCTCACTGCAACCTCCTACTCCTGGGCGCAAGCGAGTCTCTTGCCTCCGCCTCCCAAGTAGCTGGGACCACAGGCGCCCGCCACAACGCCCAGCTATTTTTTGGTTGCAGCCATCATTGTTGTTTGGCGGGTCCGGGCTGGGGATTTGAACCTGCCACCTTAGGTGTACATGGCTGGTTCCTCAGCTGGTTGAGCTATAGGCGCAGAGCCTTTGATATTATTTTAAAAGTTTTTTTAAAAAACTTTAATTCTCAGTTTTTCATTGATAATACCTAGGAATACAATTGAGTTGTACTGGCCAAAGAAATTCTTAATAATGTATTAAATATATAATGATGTTTCAAATTTCATTACTGGTAATGGTAATTTTGTCTCCTCTTTTTTTTCTTGACCATTCTGGCTTATAATTTATCAATTTTATTTATTTATTCAAACAAACACCTACTATTAGAATTGATCATCTTCTTTTGTTTGCCCATTTCTCAATTTTGTTGTTTTCAACTGTTAACATTATTTTTTCTTCTACTTAATTTGATTAGTTTGTTTTTTAATGAACATATAAAAATAACATATTTTTCAATACTATTATGAAACATAATATATAAAATAACATATTTTTCAATACTATTATGAAACCAATATATAATCACTTATACACTCATATGAATGATAAAACACAAATATAGTCTGGAAAGGAGGGGAGAGGAGGAAGAGGGAAGCGAGGGGGAGAGAAAGTGGAGGGAGGGCATTTGGTAGGATCTTAGCTAATGTGAACAATGCAAGGGTACATTTCAAAACAACTAAGAGTATATTATAAATATCTTACCACAAAAAAATAGGTGAGGTGATGGTTATGTTAATCAGTTTAAGAATTCCATATTGTATATCAAATCATCACATTATACCCCATAAATATATAGTTCTGACTTAATAAAAAATAAATTAAAAAAGAATGTTGGACTTTATTCTAGCACATGCTTTAAGTTCCTAAGGATTAGTTTAATCCTTTTTATGTCTTGATCTTAAACTTTGTTAAGTCCAAGAGCAGCCTTTAGCTAATTTACCCTCATAACTAAGACTGTACTCTTCTGAGGACTCTAACCAATGACCTCTTTTATAGAATCTCACAATTAGCTGGTGGAAACTCAATTTCCAATCTCTGTGAAATCTAGGAAATGTATAACCTAGAGCTTTCAGTTTGCCTTTCCCTAGGTGTATGAATTTTCACTTTATACTTGTATAGATCAATATTCAAAGAATGATTTAAAAGAATCCTTTTACAGAGTCTCTGTAGCTCCCTCCTTTAATACTTTGTTCCACGAAGTACCATATTAGCCTCTGGGAACTCAATCTGACTCCTAAGTGCTGAGAAATAGTTGGTTCTGTTGTGGTCTGGAAGCCACCTTTCAGCAGAAGTTTGGGGGCAATCACAAAGAATATCTTGTTTGCTTCCCTTGTCTTGGGGATAACAGGGCTAGCCCCTGCCTGTTACCCAATGGCTGAAAGCAATTATTTCATGTATCTGAAGTTGTAGTTGCTAATTGCAGAAAGACAATTCCTAGAGTTCTTTTCTTCATGAGTAGAAGCAGAAGTTGAGCCTCAAATTCTTTAAAATTGATCTCTGGTAGACCTTGTAGAGTGGGAGATTTAAACATTCCCCGGGTGATTCTAATGTACAATAAAGGTTAAGAGTAATGTTTAAAAAATTGACTTCAAGAGAAAGAAGACTTTCAGGAAAAAAAAATTCCTGAGATTCTTAAAGAAATAGTGAACATAGAAACTTGTAAACATGCGCACAGACCAAAAATAATGTTCAATTTGGGGACAATAATTATATTACTTATATTAATAACAAAGGGAAAGGAGGTAATTGCAGTTAAATTTTCCTAAGGTTTTTAAATTGTCGTAGTAAAGAATAGAGATATTTATTATCTTTGACTTTGTCTAGTATATGTTTGAAACATTTTAAGAATAATAATGGTAATGTAATCTATAATTCTGAAACCAGTGGAAAGAAAATAGAATTTTAAAATCTCAGATAATTCAGAAGGATTCAGAAAAGGACAAAAAAATGAAAAATGAAAAATGAAAATAGCATGATCAACAGAGAGCACAAAATAAGATGGTATCTAAATATATCACTAACAATAATAAAAGTAAATAGATAATTTAAAAAAGTGCAACTGGGGAAAAATTCTAGCTATAGAATTTATGTGCTGCTTTATAAATATGCTAAGAGGTATATGAGAGAGAAACAAAACAAAAAAGATACAAGTATTTTGATAATAATAATACAAAAGCAATAAATCAGGAAAATAATAGCTATTTTTATGATCGGACAAAATGAGTTCAGGTCTCTGAGACGAGACCAGGATTTCAATGGCACATGATCATGAAAGGTCACCAGTTCCTATATTATTCTATAAAGCAGGTAGGTGAGCTAAAACTCTTTGATGAATAAATTTAATTTTTTTCTTAGATCCATAGTCAGGGGATTCTAAAAGCTCCTAAGAATCTCTATTACAACACGGCAAGCCTTGCTGCCACTCAATATACTCATTCTCAATTTTAACCCTAAATGCTGCCAATGTTTACTTTGTAATTAAAGGCTAGTGTATGAAGACTCAGTACTTCCTCCTTTGTGGTGTGTGTTGATTAGAAATGAAGTTTATGGCCAGGTGTGGTGGCACAATCTTGTAGCCCCTGCTACCAGGGAGGCTAAGGCAGGAGGATTATTGGAGCCCTATGATGATTAGAGCCTGTAGCTCCAGCTACCAGGGAGGCTGAGACAGAATAATTGGGGCCCTAAAATGACAACACTGCATTCTAGCCTATTTCCAGCAAGTAAGCAAGACCCTGTCTCAAAAAAAAAAAAGTTTAACTAATTAATAGACTAATCAACAGAAGGTGATTTTTAGCAGGTTAGGTGCTAATGTAGCTAGGAAGTTGGACTGCCTATTGCTAATAGTAAGTGATTATGTTTCTCAGAATCACAGTTGAAAAGACCCTAGCAATGATCTAACAACTCCTCTTTGTTCAACTAAAGCAGAGGTCAAAAGCATTTAGGTGATGTCATCTAACTAGTTAGTAGTGGGGAAATGACTATAGAAACCAGATTCCATAAATTCCTTTCCCTTGTACCATAGATCATAACTACTTGAAGTTTCAATAAGTAGACTGTAGATTGTTACTAAGTGATCAGAGAGAAATCTATTTAGTTCCTTAAAATTAAAAGACTTATACATCTTCACAATAAAGTTGCACATCATAAATTTAATATAAATGCTCTTTATTTTAGTAATAAATATTCTTGATGTATTTTCTAAATTTGGATTATGGAAGCTTAAATGTGATAATTTTCTTTAACATACAGAATGTTTTCTCCTATTTAATATACATTTTTAAATGTCTGTTGCTATCAATAAAAATCAATGCAATCGTTAATGAGAATTTGAGGAAGATGTCAACACTTACTAAGTAACAGGTTTCACATATGCCTGAACCGGCTATGGATATAACTTGTATTTTAACCATAGCAATCAACCCAACAGTGGGATGTGCAACTTATGCTGTGTTATCTGTGTGTTATTGTTATTTTGTGAGGCTAAGAGTATGAATTCTGTGACAGTATACACTACACTTTTCTTATTATATATCGACATTTACTGAATGACAACTATGTGAGACAGTGTAGACGGTGTGAGTGAAGGCTCATGGTGTAAGATCCTATCCCTTTGATTAAGATTATAACTTGTACCATGATTCCCATCATAAGCAACAAAAGAAGTGAAATGCTTTTTAGATAGTCTAAACTACCATAATTTAATAAATAGGAAGCACATAAAATAAAATAATTGATTAATGGAGAAAGAAATAAATGAATGGATGCCAAACATTGCTAACTGCCTAAATGTTCAATAACTGGTTTTGTTTTAAGGTAGAATAACCAGAAAAGGCATTATGAATGTTTGAATCAAGGTAGGAAGAACTTAGAAAAGTGAAGAACTGATAAAAGGTGAGGAATGCAGTGTGGAATTCAAATCCTATTCCTTACAAAACAGTTTTTTTTTTCTTTCCTTAGTGTTTTATTTCCTTGAGAAATACCACTATAAATTAAGTAGAATATTTTATAAGTCACTTTAAGTTATTGAATGATAAAGACACTATTGATTTTTCTCTTAGTCTATATGCTATTATATAATATCTAATATTTAATATTAACTTACCTTAAATTGTATTTACTTAAAAATTTTAAGTTGGTCAAGATAGTATCATAATTACAGATATTATATAACCTGACTGAACACAGAAAAAATAACTCCACATTATAAAGAAAAGAATTATTCTAACTTGCATATTTAAATTTTTATTTTATTTTATTTTTTCAGTTGTTGGCGTTTTGAGACAGATTCTCACTCTGTCACCTGTCTGGAGTGCTATGGCTTTAGCCTTGCTCATAGAACCCTTAAATGTACGGACTCAAATAAGTCTCCTACCTCAACCTCCTGAGTAGCTGGTATTATAGGCACCTACCATCCAGCTAATTTTTTCTGTTTTTGGTAGAAACAGAGTCTCACTCTTGCTCAGGCTGATCTTGAAATCCTAATTCCAGGGATCCTCCATCCTTGGCCTCCCAGAGTGCTAGGATTATAAGTACGAGCCACTGTGCCTACCTGGCCTAAAATTAGTTTTTAATAAAATGTTTGCATAAAATGTTAAAATACCATATATACTGTAAGAAATGTAAATACCTAATCAAATGTAAATATCATAACCAGCTTACCTCTTCAACTGGACTTTATTATGGATAGAAATAGTGACTTATATCATTATTCCATGTGTGACTTCCTAGCAAACCAATTTAAATACAATAGTAAACTTTTAAGCATAGTTTTTCAAATACATCAATATTATAAATGGTATTGTTGCACTTGTTTACAAAGTCCTTTCTCAAAATAATTTCCCGAGTGTTTGTATCATTCGTTATTTAGTTTGTAGGTCTTTCTCACATACTAGTTATATAGAGGGAAAAAACACCTTTCAGTGTTTTCTCTCCTTATTTTTGGTAAGGTCTGATAATGTTTCTATATCTAGGAAATAATGAATAGTATTCTATCTTTTGGCTCTGATCTCAGTCTTACAACCTTAGCTTTTTAGTATCAAAAATAATGTATGCTATTTTATTTCCTACAAACAGAATTAATGACCTTTTGGATTATTTACTAAAACATAAAAGGTATGCCTCAGAGCTAAAGAGTTCATTAAAAAGTGACTCTTTTCAAATATCTCTTTAGAAATATGAACAATAGAATCAGTTTGAAGCATGATGGCAGTCTGGCAAAGGAAAAAGCAAGATGGATTTCCAAGTTAGACAGACTTATATTAAATTCCAGTAGACACTTCCTAGCAGCACAATCTTAGACCTTGAGTCCTCAGGTTCCTTACTTAAAACATAGAATAATATAGTATCTGTTTCATAGATGTGTGGTGAAATATTATATCATAAATTAATGCATGTAATATTTTTAGAATAGTGCCTGGAAGAGCAGACCCCAATAAGTGGAAGATATTATTATTAGATATTATCAGAATTAGGGAATAAGTTTAGCTGTTCTTATAACGGACTAATGAAAGCAGCAAGAAAAATATTCTTCTCTAATTCAAAATAATTCTACAAGTATTTATTAAGTGTTCACTAGTATCAAGAATTGTTAGACATTAGAGGTCCCAACATAAATATGACACAGACTTGGCCCTAGATGAATTTTCGTTTATACAGGTAAATAGATTTTAAACAGATAATTTCAACTCAAAGTGGCAAAAAGACTATGTCAGAGGCAGGGATAAGGTTAAATAGAGAACTAGGCAACAGATATCCAACTCAAGGTTATAAGAATGGCTTTAAGGACACTTTAGATCAAGGATCCTCAAACTTTTTAAACAGGGGGCCAGTTCACTATCCCTCAGACCATTGGAGGGCCAGACTGCAGGCCCCGGGACGAATTGGCTGCTAAGCAGGACAGGCAGTGGCAGCAAAAACGCCCAGTGGGCTGGATAAATGTCCTCAGAGGACTGCATGTGGCCCATGGGCCATAGTTTGAGGATGCCTGCACATTATGCTCATATTTCTAGAAATATCAGTATGCAATGGATTACATAATGGGTAAAAATTATCAATATTCCTGAATAATCAAATTAATACCATGGAATATGTATATAATTTTACAATTAATAAAAACACAGTATTTTAAATGATAGGATAATAGACTAAAAACCAACAGTTATCCTATGAAATAAAATACAAGAATATCCAACTATTTAAAAACCAAAAATATCTGAAAGACATACTAGAAAGAAAGTTAGGCTCAGTGCCCGTAGCACAGTGGTTATAGAGTTAGCCACACACACAGGCTGGCAGGTTTGAACCCAGTCTGGGCCACCTAAACAACAATGACAACTTCAACAAAAAATAGCCGGATGTGGTGGGTGCCTGTAGTCCCAGCTACTTGGAGGCTTAGGCAAGAGAATTGCTTGAGCTCAAGAGTTGGAGGTTGCTGTGAGCTGTGATGCCTCATCACTCTACCTAGGGTGACATAATGAGACTCTGTCTCAAAAAAAAAAAAAGTTAGAAATCAATAGACTAACACTAACTATGGGAAAATAAATGTTGCACGGGTGACATTCAAAGGAATATTTACACTACACAAAGAGCCCATTAAAAGTCATTCATAAAAACAGACAAACAAGTCAATAGAAATGGGTAAAATATATTAATGTTCAAGCTTTAGATGAAATATGTAAAAAATTTACTAGGAATCAGGAAAACACAAATTAGAGTAAGCATAAGAAACAACTTTATAACCAATAGCTGAAACCTACTGCTAGCATGAATATAGGAAAAATGTACTCCTAAATGTTTTGGTGGAAATATAAGGAGTTATAATCTTTTTAGAAAGCAATCTGGAAGCATCCATAAAATTTTAAATATGCATTTGCTTTATGATTTAGCAATTTCACTCTTGGGATTCGATGCCATAAAAATAACTATGTAATGACACAGGCACAACAATGTTTTTTTACAACATTGTTCACAGTGGCAAAAAAATTCTAGAAGCTAAGGTAAAATTCTAAAATGGGAATGGTTAAATAAGTAATGTTAGAGCATACCATGGAAAGCTATGCAACCTATTAAAAGTATGAATTGAAGTTATCAATTAACTTGAGAAATTTTTCAAAATGTATTATTGAATGAGAAACGCAGAAAAGTATGATATATTTTATATTTTGTGGGAGGAAAAAAACAAAAGAACAAGGACCAAAGGCCATGATATATGCAAATGTGAATATAGGAACCATTGTAGTAGCATATAGAAAATTCTACTGAGGACACACAAGAGGTTGCAGTGATGGGTGGGGGATGAGAGAACTCAACAAGAATAAGAGGAAAAAGAAGACCCCCCCCAAAAAGGGCAGAAACACATTAAATAGCGCTTCTAAATAAAACATGACAGTATCATCATAGTTATGCCTTGTGTAAATTATATGTGGGTTCATATAAAAAATCAGTAATTATGAAAGTGTGCTGGAGCTTTAAACAGTGGGTTCTGGATGATCAAAGAATTAAAAGACACACTACTAAGGAACACAGAGCCACAAAAACAGATGAGGACAGGTAACTGTCCCGTGTGAAAAGAGATCCAGAAGGAAAACTTGCTTGCCATTCTTATGGACAATCCATCTAATGCCTTCCAGGGAGGCACGTTGAGTCACACCCTGGTGTACCCTGGCCAGACGATTTCAGTTGACACCCCCCTTCCAAGTAGACAGGATAAGCAGGATGAAATGGTGTGCATTCCATGTTAGAATATTCAGAGTTTATTGATAGACAGGAAAAAGCTCTACAAAACTTAAGACAAGCCTTAACAGTGGAGGGGTGGCAGAAATGGCTCACCAATCCTTACACAAATTTTTAATTCTTATATACCCCAAAGCTACCTTTTTCCAAAGTGGCATTCTTTCTTAATTTGCACAGTTCAAATCAAAGATCACATTAACTTTTAGTATAACTCAGTAACCTATATAATATTCTTTTTGAAAAGGTAATCACCTAAATCAGTCCACCTAAAGTACTCAAGATAAATATCTTTATGTTAAATTTACAAAACAGTAAAAATGGGAGACAGTGAAGGTCAGGCAAGACCTACACCAACCAGACCAGCTGGGTGATGTCCACCTTAGCCTTCCTGATTTCATCTTATTCTCACTACTTGTGTGTACTCAGGTGCCCCTCTGCCCTGTTGCTACCTCTTCCTTTGAATAAATTCATTCCTGGTTAATCTTCTCTGGCCCTATGCTTTGTTTTATCAATTTTAACTATTTCCCTCAGAGTTGCTCTCTGCTTTATAGACTTCCTTCTGAAGTCTAGGTATAGGTATCTTTTTGCTTTTCAAAGACACCTTCAATTATAATAGACAAAAACCCAAATATATTATATATATACATATATAAATGAAAAATATAAAGATTTAAACTGAAAATGTTTTGTATTAGTGAAGTAAGCCAAAAATTTTTAAAAAGAGAGAATAAACACTACTTTATAAAAGCTAAGGACAATAGCTCCTGAAATCCTCTCACTTGGTGGTCTTTTCCTCTTTTAATGAATCAGTAAATAAATGCTAGGGGACAGAAACAGAAGACAAATCAAATCCATGGAAGTATCTTTCATTTTGCCATGGCTACTTACCACACTAGAAATAGATTTCTCAAATGCTAGACCCAATAGGATGTCTATTAAAATAATCATTTTTGTTTAATTGATGAGAAGAAAATGTCCTAATATTTAGAAATCCAAAAACTTTATTTATTCCACAGATGAGGAATGTAAAAACAAAATGAAAATAAACAAAAAATGAAAACCCCAAAGAACAACAAAACTAAACCAAAAAAACAAGAACAAATAAAATATATTCTTTACTTTCCTCGAGATTACTCCCCATTTGTAATTAAAATTAGAAGAGAAAGTTTTAAGGGTGGGGTACCCGCTGATGGGCTGAGTCTACAATGGCTCTGCTTGTAATGTAATTCATAGAGAATCAGAAGACAGTCTCCAAATAGAAACTCAATTATCTTTCTTGGGGTCTTTTTTAATCAAAGAATTTATTTAGCCTCCATTCTACAGAGTCCATAGAATGAAGTTTGTTATTCCCTTCTGGGTAGAAAGCTCAGGAAGTCTCCCTTTGTACTTCTATTTCAGAGTTAATAATTTAATGTTTTTAAATTTTTAGGCCTTCTAGGACACAAAGATAATTCTTTAATTAAGACTTATGAACTGACTGATTTGCTTTCTTTTCCTCTGTTCTTTATAGAGAAATTATATTTTTTGATAATTTCACTATTAGCTCAACTCATTTATTGCCTGCAATGGTTGTGAAACTATTTTATCTTCAAAGTGTAGAATGATGTAGTATCTTCTGAAATAACTTTTCATTTGTTTTTAAATCACTTTTATAAGTCTTAATTATCTGTCATTAATATTACTATACACAACTACATCACAAAACCTGATTGGAATTTGGATAAATTTGAACTGGGATCCTTTTAACATGGTCAAAGGTGCCAAATCAAGCTACCAACCAAAATCAGCAGAGATTAGTTTACAAATCATTATGCATTTTTCCAACAGAATATTCTTTAATACAAATTCATTTAACAGTTTTAAACAAACAATAGTATTATAGAGAGAGAATATGATGAGTCCTTAAAAGAACTGTCATACAAGATTACATATTTGACAGCTTTAGATTATTCTTCACGAAATATAAATATGAATAAAATACATTTTATAGAGTGTCAAATAAAGGATCTTGCTAATTCAAGTCCAAACTGCCACTACCTACGTTAATCTACATTATAAATCTGTATTATATGAATGATGTCCAGATTAACAGCATTCTTATATGCACTGAGATGAGTAAATTGTTTAGAAGTCAGAGACTTTTTTTTCCCCTTCCCTATAAAGGACTATTACATAATGTCAAAGCCCTGACCCATGAATTCTCAGGGTTACAATGAATGAATGGGGTTATGGATCAGAGGACCTATATGTCAAATGGCTTTACTATAAAATGTAAAGTTTACTTAAATCTTTCTAGGATAGTTTATGTCTTGCATATCTTTGAATATTGCTATCAATTATCTATGCCACAAATAATTAGAGAGAAATTCTCTCAATTTCCAAGAAACATGCTCTTGACTATAAACTTGGCATTTTCATTATGAAGGAGAAAATTCAGGGAATGTTCAATAGGAAGAGCAGGAAATAACTTTTAGTGAGGTTTTTCTAACTTCTAAGGTAACATAGAATAATAATAAACAGCATAAAATTGACTTCTATATCTTAAGAATTCATATGGTAAATGTCTGACCTGTAAGAAATGGGATTCAGAGGATAAAGTCAGTTTTAAA
Source organism: Galago senegalensis (assembly GCA_963575145.1). Taxonomy (NCBI): domain Eukaryota; kingdom Metazoa; phylum Chordata; class Mammalia; order Primates; family Galagidae; genus Galago; species Galago senegalensis. The sequence continues at coordinate 3,235 of CAUYTI010110348.1, read as the reverse complement.
AAGATGTAATTTCTCACAGTGTGTGAAGATCGAAATTGAACAGCCAGTGCTCCACAGATACGTGCCCTTGATACCCTCCTATGTAGGGCAACTGTTGTCCTCCTATGTAAATTCTTAGATGACATAAACTACCCTGTGAAACTTAAAAACCAGCTAGAAAAACATAACTAAAAGGGAAAAAAATCCAGGATTCACTTTTATTTATCCCTGGAGACCAACTACCACTCTCTTCCCACTTGGATCCCACTCTGTCTAAGCCACCTACATCTCCCTCCAGGACTCCTAAATTCACCTCCTCACTAGTTTTCATGTCTCTGCAGTCTTCTAGTTTGTCATCATCCACACAATAGATCTAAACATATCATCCTCCTGCCCTGTTAAACATGCTCCAATAGAGTCCCACCACACTTAAAATGCAAATTTCTCACTCGGCCACACAAACCCTGTATCTGAGATTCCCAGCATTGACATTATAGACATTTTGAGCCAAATAATACTTATAGGGGGCTGTTCTGTACATTTTACCAATCTTTAGTAACATCCCTGGTTTCCATGAACTGGGCGCCAGAAGCATCCACTGTGCTATTGTGGCAACTGACAATGTCTCCAAACACTGCCAAATGTTCCCTCTTCCTAGAGGGCCAAATCATTCCCTCTAAGAATTTGTATTTTATGTGGGTTGGCCTGTAGCTATACCATTGACCACATCTCCTTGCTCACTCCACTTATACCACATTGGTCCCTTTAATTTTCCTTCACACCTGCCATGGGCCCTTCTGATTCCAAGCCTTATTTTCACTTGCTATTCTCTGCCTAGAATGTGCATCCTCCAAGATCATTTTCTAACCTAATTTATGTTCTATGTTCCCATTTAAATGTCTTCTCTCTATTTAAAGTTGGTCCTCCTGTCGCCCTTTCACCCTCAGCATACTTTTCTTCAAAGCACTTAACTAGTCCAGGCTTTATAATCTATCTCATTGTTCATCTGATTTTTTTTTGTCTGCCTTAACTATAAATTCCACAAAGGTGGAGATTTTCACAATTGTATTCAGCACCATTTTCTGATTCCTAAAACCGTACCTGTCTATATTTCAATACTCATCAAGTATATATTATTGGCTAAATGGATGAATGAATACAGATTCTGATAATAGTCCTAGAGAATACTATAACAAATTTGAGTTTACTATTTCTTTCATTTCAGTAGTAGAATCATATAATATCTTAAATTGAGAAAGATTTCAGAAATCTTCAGGTAATGCAATGAGCTTACAGATTAGAAACTTGAGGCCTGACAAAGTTAAATTATTTGTCAACAGTAATAGATTTAGTTTGTGAAAAATGACTTTTAAAACCAAATAATAAGAAATAAATTTCAGGGTATCTTTTTATATTCTTCCCATTCTCATGAAAGCATCATTTATAGCAAAATATTTTTTAAAATTTGAATTGAACCTGAGTATAGGTATTGGATCCAAATAATATTATTTAAGAAGTCTATCTGTTGCCATCTTGATAAGAACATTTTTTTGTATATTTTTAGTAGTTAGGAGCAAATTAAGTCCCTAGCATATCAAATAATTTTTAAAAACATTGAGAGAAAATTGACAGCTTACATTCTGATTATAAATTATGTTAAAATGTGTAAAATACAGAATTAGAGATTTGATAACAGCACTATCTAAATAGGTTCATTTTATGGCCTTATAGACTGATTTGCATCAAAGCTATAAAACTATGTGGAAGATACATATTATTGAAAGATAAAATATTTGGATTTACTATAGCTTATGGTAATTTTTAACATGATTATTAAGGTACTTTCTTATCAATTCAATACACATTTATTAAAATAAGGATGTAAAATGGACATGAGTTTGGAGGGCTAAGGGGTATTACAATTTTAAATGTGGCAAAGTCTCTGACCTCCCAAACCTTATAATATAAAGTACAAGAGATGAGTAAGTACAAAGAAATAACACCACAAAGCAGAATGTGATAAATGCTAGATTCAAAATGCAATGCTGATGATGACAAACTACTACTTACTGATTACCTATTATAGAAAAAGTAGTGTACTAAATGACAGTAATTTAGGTTTTCAAACAAAATAGTAAAGGATTTGAACCCAGTACCTAAAAACCTTACACACTTAAATAATCTTCTATACTCCTTTAAGAAACAGACTAGTTTTAATTGGGCTGATACTGATCTGGGAAATTAGAAAAACATAAATATTATCCTGAGTTGTATAAGGAGTAGCAAAAGACACATAGATAATAAAGGACATCACAGGTTCATGTAAGAAAAACCCAAAGTTCTTTGATTTAGCAAGAATGTGGCTGAATGGAAGCCAGCAAATGTAGGTACAGATTGGGGGTGGACTCTAGTGATAAGACTTAAAGTATAGACTCAATTTTGTAGGCAATGGTAAACATTTGAAGGGGACTAATCCAAAAAATGACAGGTTCACACTTAATCCTTCTAGGACTAGCAGCCTATGCGCTGAATGGCCAGCTTCCAAAGGAAACCATTCCTCCAGACACATTCAATTCACCCAGACTCTCCCAGAGTGAGCCCTTGCTTTCTACACATACGTAGCTAATACTAATTCTAGGGACAATATCTCAGTACACACAAAGTGTGGATCCTTACTCACTTCTCTTTTGGGTAATGATTCTTTTTTCTTTCAAATGTCATAGTGGTAAAAACATTTAACATGAGATCTACTATCTCCACACATGCTTCAGTGAATGACACATTATTGGTGCGTATAGGTAGAATGTCGTGCAAGTTTCTAGATCTATGCATCTTGCTTAACTGAAACTTTATTCACACAGATTATTAACCTTCCATTTTCTCCGTCTCTAAGCCCCTCGAAACCACCATTCTACTTTTTGATTCTATGAATTTGACTAGTTTAGATATCTCCTGTAAGTGATATCATGTAATATTTGCCTTTTTGTGACTGGCTAATTTCACTCAGCATAGTATCTTCTGGGTTCATTCATGTTGTCGCGTGTTACAAGATTTCCTTTCTTTTTTTTTATTATTAGATCATATTTGTGCACATTAATTCTATCATGGGATATAGTGTGTTGTTTCCATATACAATATGAAATACTTTCATCCAAGTGGCCAACATAGCCATCATGTCATTCTCATAATTGTTTCATTTATATTCGACATTTAGAAAGATTCACATGTACCCTTATAGGAAAAATCATAGGCGTGA
>CAUYTI010110347.1:0-13251 GCA_963575145.1 Galago senegalensis | reverse complement strand
GTGGTCCCAGCTACTTGGGAGGTGGAGGCAAGAGACTCGCTTGAGCCCAGGAGTTGGAGGTTGCTGTGAGCTGTAATGCCACGGCACTCTACCCAGGGGGACAGCTTGAGGCTCTGTCTCAAAAAAAAAAAAAAAAAGAAGAAGAAGAAAATATGTTATAAAACAGACAAAAGCATAATATCAATTATCTAACCTTCTAAATACTATAGAAAGAAAAACAAGTTGAAACCAAAGTACACAAAGAAAAAAAATAAAAGCAATAATAAAAACTAACAGGAAGATAATAGAAACAAATCAATATCATCAAAATGGTTTTATTTTTAAAATCTACGAAATTGATAATCCTTTGGCCATACCAATTAATATGAAAAAAAGAATGCAAATAACTTAAATCAGGAATGAAAGATATCATATAAGGAATAAAATAAACATTTTTCTGATAATATTTTCAACAATTTAGATGAATTAGAAAATTTTTTAGCAAATTACAAGATCCCAGAAATTTTAAACGAGCTTATGCCTATAAAATAAATTACATTTTAATAACTCCTAATAATGAAAAAACCCAAGTCCAGGTCTAATAAAAACTGAATTTTATGATACATGTAAGGAAGAAATACCAACTCTGCATAACGTTTCAGGAAATAGAGAGACCAGAAGCATCTCTGAGGAGGCAATGAAGCAAACCAAACAATAACAATAAATAACAATTACACAAAAATGTCACTGAAGTTCGTAGATGGAAACCTGAAACAAATTAAGATTAGTTTAGCCAAATTAAAACGAGTGATATGGTAAAAAGCATAGTGTACAGGACGTAAGGCTAATTAATACTTGAAAATCAATTACTGTTTTTAGCAATATTAACAGAATGAATCAGAAAATAGCATGAACATCTCAATACAAAAAGTGTATTTTTTAAAGTAAATACTCATGCATGATAAAAAAAACTCTTGTTCATAGAAATGAAATAAAGAATCCACAAATAGAATACAAATATACGATAAATTGATTTTCACTTGATTTTACAAAGGAGCCAAAAGGCAGAGTTTGTAAACAAGTAACATTGTAACAACTGGATATCCACAAAGCTACTGTGAAAACAAAAGCAATTAGATAAACAGCAAAGTTCTAATTGTTAATAACTGCTAACCCTTTTTATCCAACCTAACTATGACTTTCTTCTTATTAGCCGCAGTAGAGACGAGGTCTCACGCTTTCCAAGGCTGGAGTGCAGTGATGGGTTCATGGCTCACTTCAGCCTCAAACTCCGGCGTTCAAGTAACCCTTCCCCGTAGCCTCCTGTCTGCAGACACTCACAACCACACCTGGCTAACATTTATTTATTTACTCGTTTATTTTTTAATTTATGTAGAGATGGAGTCTTGCTATGTTGCCTCAGCTGATTTCAAATTCCTGGCCTCAAGGGATTCTCCTACCTCAGCCTCCCAACATGCTGAAATTATAGGCATGAACCACTATGCCTGGCCCAGCCATTAAGTTGAGATTAAGACATTTTTAGATGAATAAATGACAAGGAATATTTGTCAAACAAATAGCAAATTATTCATTTTCCCTTACTGTTAGCATCTTATATCTCCATGGAACATTGCCCATGACAAATGGATCAATATTGAACATTACTATGAACTAAATTCTAAATGTTATGGATAATTCCATTGCTTTTCTCTGATGATATCCTTCTATTCTAGAGTCCCATCCAGGATCTCATTAAAACATTTAAATCAGGCTAGGTGCCTGTGGCTCAAGTGGCTAAGGCACCAGCCACATACACCCAAGGTGGAGGGTTCAAATCCATCCTGGGCCCACCAAACAACAATCATGGTGGCAACCAAAAAATAGCCAGGTGCTGTGGCAGGCACCTGTGGTCCCAGCTACTTGGGAGGCGGAGGCAGGAGACTCGCTTGAGCTCAGGAGTTGGAGGTTGCTGTGAGCTGTGATGGCACAGTACTCCACCCAGGGGGACAGCTTGAGGCTCTGTCTCAAAAACAACAACAACAACAACAACAACAACAACAAAAACTTTTAAATCCGCTGATTTAAAATTATTATTTAGAAATTCCAGCATCAGATTTCTGAGGCACGGTTTCCGTTGACTCCTCTTTCCCCCATATGGACCGCACAGTCCTGTTCTTTTTTTTTTGTAAGTCATGTATTTTCCTGGTGTTACTGAAAATGTGCGTTTCAAACAATTTCATGTGTGCCTCAGTTCTGGGAATCAGATCCCTCCTCCCAAAGGGTTTTCTGCCGTTGCTGATCCCTTTCCTTCTTCTCCTTGTTACTGTTTATTTAGTAACTTTTATGTCCTATTTGTGTACTTGCCACTTTCTGTGGCAGGTGTAACTACTGACTTCTTCCTCAGTTAACAACAGCAGTGATACCATACGCAGACAGAGATTTCCCTAAGTGCCCCAGAGCCGTAAATCGCCCAGCTTCTCCGTGTGTGTTTCAGCATGTTTTGAGGCCCGAGCAGGCAGTTTATAAACAGTATTAGTCTTTGGTTCCTTCCTTCCTAGACTCTTAAGGTCAGCGAGATCTGAGAGGAGTTAGCCATTGTGGGTCCTACACAGCAGGCGCTCAGCTGCCGGGAAAGTCCCGGGTTCTGCCCACACTTTTCGAAGTCCTCTCTGGACCTGGAATGCCCTGGCTTTTACTTTCCGGTTCAGTTCCCTTTTGTTTATCTTGATTGTATCATAGCCTCTTGCAACTGTAATTTAAATGAATTCTAGGTACACCATGGAATGGCTGTTTAAAAAGAGCCAGACCCGAGTCAGGTCAAACAAAGTTTAATCCTCTCTGTGCATAATGGTTTCTCATGAATTTGGAGACAGAACAAAAAGGCAAAAACCAGCAAATGAGGCTTTTTGGAAGTAAGTTCAAACATGTCTTGCCACCACGAGTAGTGACTAGGTTTTTGGTTTCACTGCTACCTTGATTGTGAGGCTTTGAGAATTATAGATAGATAAATCATTGGGAACATTATGTTCATAAAAATAACAATATTGCTGATTGACTGGAGGTGTCCGTGGGCGCTCCATTGGCCTACCTTTCCTTTTAGCTCTATTTTCATGGCTGTGGTGGATGCTTTGACACACGCTCTTATTCTACTTCCAAGACAGAAGTAACTGTTTTTTTACAAATGCCAAAATTGTTGTATTCTGATAGCCTTCAGATTTCAAATATATCTGGGAATTGTCCTTGGGTACAGTGAACTTCTTTGCCTAAAGCAACAGACCATTCCTAGACTCGTCTGCACACAAAGACTTAAAGAGGCAACGGTATAAAGTCCAGCCTCCTGGTCCCTCCCCGGACCGTGTTACAGGAGCCTCTCAGATTTGGGCTGCCGTGAGGTTAGCAGAGAACTTGGTGGGTTCTGCCGTGCAGCTCAAACTCTTCTTCTTCCCAGTCATCTCTCCTTATTTTCCTCACAGACCCAGATTTCAAGAGCACCTTATAATAAGCTGAATGTTCACTAGCCCCCATCTCAGAATGGGCGTCCTGGTTAGCTCAGACAATAAACAAGGGCTTTGCTGGGTCCCTCGAGAAGCAGACATCAAGGCTGAGTCACATGTGCAAGGATTGTATCATAGCAGGTTAAGCTTGGTGAGAAACGGTGGAGGTAGACTTGGATAGTCATCCGTCCTCCACGGGAATATGAAACCAAGTGAAGGGGAAAGTAAGGAATGTTTGGGTCACAAAGTCCTGGAACATAGGTCAACTTACAGCTGAAACAGTCACAGGAGAGTCTTTAAATGAAGAGAGAAGTCCGCCCTTACAGGCGTCCTGTGCCTCTTGGAATTGGCTTACATCAACACCTCTCCTCCTTTAAGGGATCTATTGGGACTGATAACTTCATTAACTCTTACAACAAATCTATGGATTATCTGTCCAAGTACCCCCTGCATTGCGGAGCAATGGTTTAACAGAAATTTTAATTGCCCAAACTGATCCAACCTGAGGGTTATAGAGAAAGGTGAGCTAAAACAATCTTACCCAGGGTTTGGGCTCCTCAAACAGTACATAATGACAGTCACTTCATAAACTTGGGATTCCTTGCTAAAAATCTCTACTAAGTCACTTCAAGCAGGACCTGAGGTCCTCTCACAATTATATATTATAAATCGTTCCCCTCACCTTCCCATAAAGAATCATCAATCTATTGCCACAATGACTGTGCAGTTGTTCTTGATTTTTCTGGTGCTGCAAAACCAAGCCACCCAGATAAATACATTAAATTTGTTATTTCCACCGTTTGTTTGTGAAATGTAGGAACATTTGCATATCATCGTAGATAAATGACATTTTTATGAAGGTGTTCAAACTATCTGGCCTTCTAAGAATCTGATTGCATTGTTATTGAACATCAATACCTTCCTCCCAGCATTTTAACATGCCATTAATTGTCACTGTAAATCTGTGCGAGGTCCTTGTAGAATTGTAATGGGTGCCCAGTAGCGTCTAGTGAGGGCCTACATTGTTTATCAATACAGTTAATTCTGTCCTTGAAGAATACATATAGAAGAGGGTATGTGCATGAAAGTATGTATATGTAATCTGTGCGTAGTGACCCCAAATAGGCTGATTCTTTCTAAGAAAAACAATGACAATCCTAAAACTCTGCCTAATTCTTAATAAAATAAAACATTCTTCATTTTACCTGGCCTCTCAGCTCTAAGTAAATTAACCGATTTACTGTTATTAACATAAGAATAAAAACATACTTGAAGAATCAAGAACAAATGTAAATAAGACAATCACACAAACCTTTGGAAACATCTTTGTAAACACTGAGAAACGTTTGGTTTGGTGTTATACGGTGATCCAGAGTGTGAGGTGAGTAGTTACAGCCAGCCACTGCGGTAGCATTTGGGACCATCCTATTGTCGCCCACTGGACCCAGCAGACCTTCAAGCTGGCGCCCAGTGACTCCTGTTTTCTGCTCTGACATCCTTGTGTGATCCTCTCCCTCTGACACAGGCTATCATTAGTGACTTGACTTCAACATATATAATGTTACAAAGGAGATGAGATGTCACTCCTGTGATTAGATCATGCGAGATTGTAACTTTTATCTTTCCAGTATTCTCCCCTTTCTTTCTTGTTTTGAAAATCAATCTGGCATTTTGAGGAAGTTCACGTGGCAAAGGCGAGGGGTCCACTGCCCAGGGAGGAATGGAGCCTTCTCATGAACAACCCTGACGAAACCGCACTGGTCAACAACCACGTATGTGAACGTGAATGCAAATGTCTCATCTGGACACCTGTCATGTGCCCCCCGTTTCTAGAAAACACATTGTTTGCAGTTGTCTCAGAGAGTCTGAGCAGAAGGCCTCAGTTTGGCTTGTATTTCTGACCCACAAGATTGGAGATGACAGATGTGTTGCTTTTGTTGTTTTATTGTAGTGACATATGCAATATTTACCACTTTAGCCATCCACAAGTGTAAAGTGGGATTAAACATATATATATATATAATGTTGTGAATCACCACTATTAACGCTCAAAACTTTTTATAATCATCCAAAAGAGGTGTGCCAGTTAAACAATAAATACCCTTTTACCTGATATGCTAGTATCGTAATTCTAATTTCTGTCTCCATAAATACATGGGTCATAGTAAATGTTTTGAGATACACAAAAATCAAGAAATGTATGTGTAAAATTTCACATGGATGGAAACAGATAAAGCCCTCCCAGCAATACCAATGCGCAAAGCAGGTTGGAACTTCACGGGCACCATCAGGAAGGATGCTGTGGGCCGTGTCCTTTGAAGTGAAGGAACAGATCATAACACAGTCTGGCTCAAAACGTTCGTAGTGACCCATGCACAAGGTCTGACAACTAAGTTGACAAACTCACCCCAGGGAAAGCACTAGGCACCCCACTGCTGACCATCATTGTGGTCACCTTCAAAGTCCTCCCCCTTGGGAAGTGATGCGCTGACACCAGCGCCTGGTCCACCTTGCAAAGCAATTTTGGAACTTTTTCTGGAGGTCATCAGAGCTGTCATTGTATTACCCTGGAAGTCCTGAATACCATCAAAATGTCCTCCTTTCAATATTTCCTTTATCTTTAGGTAAAGAAAAAAGTCCCTGGAGGCCAGCTGAGGTGAGTAGGGACGGTGTTTCCATGCAGTTATTTGTTTCCTGGCTAAAAACTCCTTCAAAGACAGTGGCGTGGGAGCTGGTGACTGGCTGGGATGCTGAGAGCTGCTGATCAGAGGGAGTGACGGCTGTCATGTTGTTATGTGTTTAAAGTCATAAGCTCTCATGTTCTCATTTCTACCATAACTACCTTCTTTGGTATTTAGTTGACTTGTTTGTACTGAAACATGTTGATTCCCTTGTCATTTTCTTCAGAGTATTGTACACACATTTTCTCTGTGATTACCACGGGGATTACACATGGTGTCCTACAACTAAAACAATTTAATTGAAGTGTATACCACAATAAATCCAGCAGAATACAAGAGCTGGATTGTGGTATCCTCTCCTGTGATCACATGCACACCCCAGAGACACTGCAGGCTTGAGTCCAGACCACCACCATGACCAGAATATTCTAATAAAGTGACTCACAGTTTTTGGTTTCCCAGTGCATGGAAAAGTTATGTTTACACTATATTATAGTCTACTAAGTGTGCAATAATATTTCATCTAAAAAAGTACATATCTTAATTAAAAATAGTTTATTGATAACAAATGCTAAGAATCATCTGAGCCTCCAGAGAGCCAGAATCTTTCTGTGGGTGGAGGTCTTACATCGGACGTAGTGGCCGTAATCACAACTGATTACGGTTGTGATTATTGAAGGCTGAAGTGGCTGTGGCAGTTTACTAAACTGAGGTAACAAGGGAGTTTGCCGCATTGATCGACATTTTCTTTTATGAAAGATTTCTCGGTAGTACATGATGCTGTTTGATGGCATTTTATCCATATTAGAGTTTCTTTCGAAACTGAGATCAAGCCTCCTAAACCCTGTCTCTGCATTGTCCAGTGGTTTACGTAACATTCCAAATTCTTGTTATTCTGATGATTTTCCGAGCATCTCCAGCAGGAGGACGCTTCATCTCAAGAGATCGCATCCTTTGCCCCTCATTTGTTCACGTTCTATAAAGACGTCGTAACACGCCAGTCACCTCTTCAGGGTCCACTTCTCATTGCAGTCCTCTTGCTTTTTCTATCACTTCTGTGGTGACCTCCTCCACTCAAAGTCATCCCCGAGGATTGGAATCAACTTCTTCCAAGCCAGCATTCATGCCAATGTTCGGATTTCTTCCCATCTAGTACTAATGTTTCACGGCGTCTAGAATAGTGACTCCTTTCCAGCAGGTTTCGATTTACTTTGCTCAGCTCTATCAGACAAATCACTAGGTATGATAGCTATATCCTTACAAAATACTGTTCCTTAAATAATAACGTTTAAAGTTCAAAATCGCTCCCTGGTCTATGAACTGTTCTGGAAGCAGCATTAGTCCCCTTGTACTTATGAGGGCTCTGAGGTAACTAGTGAATTCTCAGTAAGCAACAGTATCTTGGCAGTAATCTCATTTTGTTTTTTTTTTTTCCCCCTTAGCAGTAGGTCTCAACATTGGCCTTAAAACATTCAGTAAACTAGGCTGTAAACAAATGTGCTGTCACCCAGGCTTTGTTGTTCTACTTATTTAGAGAGCTTAGACAGAGTAGATTTAGCATAATAAATACTTAGGGGCCCCAGGATTCTTGGGTTGGTAAATGAATGTTGATTTCAACCTAAAGTGACAAACTGTGTTAGCCCCTAGAAAGGGGGTCCGTCAGGTCTTTGAAGTTTCAAAGCTCGACCTTGACCTCGCCCAAGCTCGGGTGATTCTAGATGGCATCATCTTCTGGTGTAAGGCTGTTTGCCTGCAATGAATATCTGTCGTTCAGCGTCCTCACCTCCCTCAGTGGTCTCTGCTGGAGCATCAGGATAACTCACCACAGCTTCTCCATCAGCACCTGCTGCTTCTCCTGTCACTTCACACTAGGGAAGTGGCTCCTTTCTTAAGCTTTATAAATCGCTCTCTGACAGCTTCAAACTCTTCTTCTAAAATTTCCTCACCTGTCTCCATCTTAAACACTTGTAATTTCCTTCAAAAACTTTTCCTTTGCACTCACAGCTTGGCTAACGGTTTTGTGCAAGAGGCCTAGCTTTATGAGTTTTATGCTTATCCAGTCATTTGATGCCCTTTCCACTAGTTTAATCACTTCTGTCTTTTAATTTAAAGTGAAATATCTGTGACTCTTCTTTTCAATTGAACACTTAGAGCCCATTAGAGGGCTGTGAATTAACTTAATTTTAATATTTTCAATTCTTAGGGACTAAGGAGGCTGGACATGTACAGAGATGAAGGAATGGCCAGTCAGTGTGCCAATTAAAAGAGGGACAAAATTTTTTTCTTTCAGTTTATTTTTTGGCCGGGGCTGGGTTTGAACCCGCCACCTCAGGCATATGGGGCTGGCACCGTACTCCTTTGAGCCACAGGTGCCGCCCCAGAAACACATTTATTAAGGTCACCATCATATGCGGGAATAGTTTGCAGCATCCCAAAACAATTACAATAATGATGTCAAGGATTACACTTTCATATTGTGATAACAGGTATAATAACAATGAAAATATTTGGAATAGCGCAAGAATTGCCAGATCATGTCACAGAGACACACTGCTGGAAAAACGGTGCTGATAAGCTGCTTTGACTTGGGGTTGCCATAAGCCTTCAATCTGTAAAAAACACAACACAACAAAACAATATATGTGAAGTGAATTAAGTGAAACACAGTTAAATGAGACCAGCTTGCATCACATCTTTATGAATGATGTGTGTCAAATGACATAGATTAATATACTTTAATGTGCCTGTCTTTTCAATCATGTAGAAATGAAAAAGTGAAGTTACAAAAATTACAATAATGCAGACTTTTAAGTTTGCCCTTAAGGGTACACATTACCCTATATTGGTAACCTTTACTTCTTCATGTTGCTTTGAATTAGATCATTTCTAGCCTTGAGCGTCTGGTGGTGATAAATTCTCTCAGCTTTTAGCTGGTGACATCACAATTTCTTCCTTATTTTTATAACGCAGTTTTTCTGGATATAGATTTCTCAGTTGAAAGACTCCCTTTAGCATTTTGACTATATCAACTTTCCAGCCTCCATGTTTCTGCTGAGTAATAAATTGTGATCTCTTTTCTGTAAAGGCCACTTCTCTCTTCCTGCTTTCACGATTTCTTTTATTTGGCTTTCAGCAATTTGTTTACAAAGTGTCTGCATGTGGGTTTTTCAGGTTTATCAAATTTAGAATTTATTGAGATTCTTACATTTTTAGATTGAACTAAATTGAGGACTTGTCATCATTTGTTAATATTTTTTCAGATTGTTTTTTTCTCCTTCCTTCACTTTTCTCCTTCTGAGAGTCTCACAATGTATGTTGGTTCACCTCAAGTACTTTACAAACACCTTAGGCTCTGTTCATTCTTTTTTAAATTAATTTTCTGCCTGTTCTTCAGACTTTCATTTATACTGGACCATATTCATTTCATAATTCCTTCTTCTTCTCTTTAATGTGACCTTTGGAATCCCTCCCTCTAGCTTTCATTCCGTGCTCACTTACAGCACCTTCTTTAGTTATTTTTATAATTTCTCTCTCCTTTTGATGTTCTTATAGTATTACACATAATCCTCCTCTCCTTGCCCGTGCCTTCCTTCAGCTCTCTACGTATCTTTAAGACAGTGGTTATAAAAGCTTCACATAGTAAGTTGACTATGTGCTTCTCAAGGTACATTCTCTGTCCATTTATTTAGGTCTTTTCAATGGACCATTTTTCCCCCTTGTATGGCTTTTGGTTCTTTTGTTGACATTCGGATATTAAAATTTTATAATATGTTAAATCTGGAAATCAGAGCCCCTTATATTTTTATTGTTATTTATTTATTTTTAATTATTTTATTCATTTATTTGTTATTATTTCAGGTTCACTGAGGGTACAAAAAATTAGATTACACTGTTTGCATTTGTTAGGTGAAGTCCCTCTTCTAACTGTGTCCCGCCCCCAGTATGCCACACACCTAACCCCCATCCCTCTCCCTTCCCCCTCTCCCCACTTTCTCTTCACCCCACTCCCACCTTGAATGGATTTGAGTTTTCTCTTGTGAGGGTACGTATTGCATTGTCTACTAGCTTCATATTAGTACTGAGTACATGGGATTCTTGCTTCCTCATTCTTGTGATACTTTACCAAGAAGAATGTGTCCATTACTAGGCATCCACCCAGAAGAAAAAAAAATCACTTTATCATAAGGAAATTCACACTAGACTATTTATAACAGCTCAATTTACAATCGCCAAAATGTGGAAACAACCTAAGTGCCCACCAACCCAGGATTGGATGCACAAGCTGTGATATATGCACACTGTGGAATACTAGTCAGCTATTTTTAATTATTGAGGGGATGTCTGTGCATAGCATCAATCCAAGGTGAGAATGTCAATCTCCTCTGGTATTTTCTCATACACAGGTTTGTTAGGGAATGTCCAGAAAATGCTTCAGCTCCTTTAAATCTCGTAGACGTTGCTTTAGCCAATCGGGGTGCAGCAGTGGCAGCCACCTTTGTGCACTCACCTCTGCACTTGGAAGCAGCAACCTACAACCTGAAGGGGAGGTTCCTTCCTGCCCCCTTGGCTCCAGGAAACTGCAGGAGACACTGTTTTAACTCCTACAACTGACTGCCATGAGGACGGGGTTATTTGTAGGTAATCAATGTCCCACTGATCATTGAACTTGACAGAAATTAACTGTTATTTGCCATAAGCTATTTCATAAAAGCCGACATATTCAAATAAAGTCTGGAATTTCATAGCAACCCTTCAGATGTTTTCTACCAATACGACCGTTACAGAGGATAAAGTGCAATCCACAACTTTATCTTCCACCATCTTCTCTGATGTTAGTCAAGTATGTGTCGTGTTAATCCACTGACACTTAGAGCAATTTGATATGCTGCTGTGTAGCAAAAGATGATGAATACATTTTTGAATGGAGATTCAATTAGAGTCAACAAGTAGGTATGTGAATAATACATTGCTAGAAAATATATTTCCATTAGGAGAGCCATAGTAAGAAAGATAGTAAGTTCTTAGAGGACAGGTTATATACAACCAATAGTGGCATAATATGTAAATATATTTGGTATTTACATAATATGTAAATATATGGTATGCGCAACCTTCTCAGCTGTGTTAAAGTCGGTGTGTATGCTTAAGGTAACATTAGTCTCTCCATATACAAGATTCGTATGAAGCGGTTACCTAAAGAATTGACTGGTTCTAACAGAGAAAGAGCATCCTCGGACACTTTAAATACCATCTGATTTCTTTTATAAATGTATTTATCTTCATTCATTCTTTACAAGGTTTTGGTTTCTAGTCCTTATCTTAAACATTGTTATTGTTGTTAAAAAGCCTTTTTGATTTTGTGAAGGCAAAAAGTGGAAACCTAGTAAACACGTGTATATTTAAAAATAAAAAAAATTATTTAAAAAAAAAAGAATTGACTGGTTCTAACAGAGAAAAGAGCATCCTGGGATACTTTAAATATCATGATTCTGGCTTGGCGCCTGTGGCTCAAGCGGCTAAGGCGCCAGCCACATACACCTAAGGTGGCGGGTGCGAATCCCCAGCCCGGACCTGCCAAACAACAATGACAGCTGCAACCAAAAAATGGCCCGGGGTTGTGGCAGGAGCCTGTAGTCCCAGCTACTTGGGAGGCTGAGGCAGGAGGCTGCGAGCCTGATGCCATGGCACTCTACCCAGGGGGACAGCTTGAGGCTCTGTCTCAAAAATAAATAAATAAATAAATAAATATCATGATTCTGTTTTCATTGTGTGCTTCCTTCCCTAATCCCTTCCACCTAACTTAGAAAGCTCTTTTTCTTTAAGAGTATTTCCAATGTAGTTGTAGTTGCTCTGTGGTTAGACAATATGCTCCTCTATGTATTTGTTGGCTCCATAATATTCTAAGCCGCTTCCATGCACAAGCCACTATGTCGAGAACAGAGGCGGAATGAGCTGACCAGTGGATGGTGCCTGCCCATAAAAATGTAGGTGATTGGAGTAGAATATTTGTTAATATCTTGTCCAGTAAATTCAACCATGGTGTCAAAAGAAAGATTTAGGGAAAATTTTTCCATCTACCTAAAATTGAAAATTGCATGCAAGATGATGAAACAAATGGTGTTTTTAAAAATCTCAGTGGCTCCTTTACCAAACGATAAGAGCATTTATATCGACACTTCATTGTGTACAGAGCACTAAATTACATGGTTTCTCTGTGTCTTATTTCTAGAAAATAACTTTCACTATCTCAGTATTTTCATGGTACATGGTACAGTCATTTTACTTCCAAGTTGTACGTAATTGTGTAATTGGCACTCACTGAGATCCACCAGGCAGTTGACTTGTGTTTCCTATGACAATGTCAGGCCAAGTTCATTCATGGCTTATCCACAAACGGGCTTGTTTTTATTTTCTGTCCTTTCCTGCGACATGAGGCACTGTTGACCATAAATCCCTCACATGGAGCTGTGCTGCGTATCTCTCGTCTCTGTTCTGTGTTCACTGCTCTAGAATTCTATACTTCGTATCCATAATGTCGGGCCTATTATCTCATAGTCTTCTTATCAGCCGGCTTGTTGCTGGCTTCTCAGCAGGACGTACAAGTGAGAGATGAGAAGACTGGAAGAAAGTTACAAACGGCTAGTGTTCTCTGTGTGTGTGTGTGTCTCTCTCTCTCTCTCTGTGTCTCTCTCTGTGTCTCTCTCTCTCTCTCTCTCTCGCTCTCTCTCTGTGTCTCTCTCTCTCTCTCTGTGTCTCTCTCTGTGTCTCTCTCTCTCTCTCTCGCTCTCTCTCTGTGTCTCTCTCTCTCTCTCTCTGTGTCTCTCTCTCTCTGTCTCTCTCTCTCTCTGTGTGTCTCTCTCTCTCTCTCTCTCTGTGTCTCTCTCTCTCTCTCTCTCGCTCTCTCTCTGTGTCTCTCTCTCTCTCTCTGTGTCTCTCTCTCTCTGTCTCTCTCTCTCTCTGTGTCTCTCTCTGTGTCTCTCTCTCTCTGTCTCTCTCTCTCTCTGTGTCTCTCTCTCTCTCTCTCTGTCTCTCTCTCTCTCTCTCTCTGTCTCTCTCTCTCTGTCTCTCTCTGTGTGTCTCTCTCTCTCTGTCTCTCT